>BQNB010092173.1:0-26680 GCA_026074375.1 Tanacetum coccineum | reverse complement strand
ATAGAACAACCGAGGTAAGCAAGTTATTAAGCTCGCCAAATTAGGACTCCTCTATACCCGATCTAAGACTTCGTCTGAAAGATAGGGCAATATCATTGCTTTGAAGTTTAAGAGCAACAGAGATGTCTTTTTGGAGCTCCAAGTTGAAACATCGCTTGAATTTATCTTTAAAAGGGACCTCACCATACCACTTATCTTGCCAAAATTTAATACTATTTTTAATATTAAATTTACGTCACAAAAACGTGTAAGTCACGCTTACCACGGCGATACTGTCTTTTAATTAGATATAGTTATAATATAAACTAAATATTTTTAAGAGTACTAGTTTTAATCCCCGTGCACGCACGGGGCTTATACATTATTTTTTTAAATATAGCGTGCGCACGGGGCTTATACATTATTTTTTAAAATATAGTGTAGAGATATATAATTTTAATTTTTCTATTTTATAAGTTATGAAAGTTTAAGGGGTTACTTGTTTTTTTTATAAAGTTATAATAAAAATTTATAAATTTATAAATTTACACTTAACTCTATATAATTTATTTATAATTAAACCACTCAAGTTTTATTAATTACCTCATCTTTTTTTCAAGTTTTTGTTTTTATAAATTTAACACATATATTTTTATGTGTTTTTTTTCTTCATCAGATTTCTCCATTAAAATAATATCAATTTTAGAAGTATTTAAGCTTTTTAATTAAACATATATTTAAAAATAATAAAAAAATTAGAAGCATCGTACCTAATAAAGAAATATTCTTTTTTTTTAAATGTAAAAGTCTTTACTTTTCGTTTTTCTTTACTAGGTAAAAGATGTAAATAAGCGTAGCACGCAAGTTTTCGTACACAGTATGTAATCAAGTGATTTTAGTAATAGACTTTGTAAAGGAGTCATGTACACAGTTTGATTGTAACAACGCCATTCTAGTCGGATAATCTCAACAAACATTTGTTTCTCATAGATATTTTGTTAATAATGAATTTTTATAAAGTTATTATGGCTTTTTTAAAAGAACATTGTACTATTGTGGAACAAGTGCATGATACATATTTAGTAGTAAAGATCTTCCACTAGAAGTAAACTTACAACTTTTGGAAGTGGAGTATGTAGCTCAATTATCAAGTTCCGACTTTGGTGATTTTTTCAATTCATTTTAAGTGACAAAGAAATATACATGATGTAGGACAAAATATGTAATCATGATCCATTTGGATAATCTTTGTTTCTTCTTTTATCAACTTGCTATATTTTTTCACGTTCGGGTCACATTTTTAGTGGTGACAAGATGAATGAACATGATATACTCATGTATCAAGTTGTGGAAAACAAGAACGGGTCGAATAGTTTTGCACTTTAAAAATTCATTTTATTTAAAACTTATTTGCAACCACTAATAATATATATGAATACATTGTCGTCTCTAAATTTCTAAACTTTTTTAGGCCTTGTGCGAAATTACATAATGAGGCATTTCGAAAAGAAATGTTATATATAAGGTGTCACAATTTATAAGATATAATGCAAATTAGTTATATAAACGTTTAACATATTACTCAAGAAAGATATTTTCTTATCTAAACATTGTTTTCTTCGAAAAATACGTGTACGCATGCATATAATTGTTAACGGGACAAATTTTAGGGCCCCTAAATTTTTTGAGACCCTGTGCGTTCACCCATCCCACACACTCTCAAAGACGGCCCTGGAATACAAGACGATAAGTAAATGAGAGATCAAACCAAACACGATGATTTATAGTGGTTCAGTCACGAAACTTCTCTTCTCCCTACTCCATCCCCGAGTTTCGCACTCGAGAGATACATCACTAATTGAACAAGCTCCCTTGTTGACGGAAAAACCTTACAACGTCGCTTACAAGTTTACCTGACACAAACGCCTACGTCTACCTCCTACGGACTACATAGCCCTAACACGTAAGACGTCTAACGGCAACGACGACGACAACGAAAAACTTGGCCCTAGACAGATACAACTATACGAACCTAGTCCCCAACACCTAGACCCCCCACGCCCTCCCGGCCCCCCCTCCTACGCCCCGCCCGACCCCCAACTTCCCTACCGTAACCCCCTTCCCCCACTCCTGTTACCTAAACCCCCCAACACCAGCCCCGCTCTGAAACTTTACTCCGCAAACCATCACTCGCCAACCCCACTCCCCTTGACACCTCCCGAATCCAACACCCTCCACCGAATCCCAAAAACCCATCATCACCGCGACACCGGCATCCGCGCAGAACTGACTTAACGCACTAAAACGACCGACCCTGCCTCCTACCACAAGATTCCAAAACAAGCAAAAAACAATAGCAAATCACTTTGAGGTACAACAAATATTGAGCAACAACACAAAAAAAAAAATAACCAAACCCAAAATACTAACTTTCTTGAGTTATGCTTCCGGATTGTTAAATATCTAAATTACTTGAATAATTTAAAACAAAAAAATGATCAAGAGATAAATAATAAAGAAAACATTATAGTAATGCATGAGACGTGATTTTATAGACTTGAAAACGTATAATTGTAAAACAAATGGACAAAATATACGCTTATAACCGATTGGAATAGTCTTGAATCTTGCAAATTAATCACTGTGGGTGCGAAACTTGCGCAGCCTAGTTTGGAATATTCTTTTCGAAGAAATCCGAGGGGTGGAGTTGAGCAGGATCAATTCAACGAGTTGTCAGCTTTGGTGCATGATGTTTCTTTAATTCCTATGTCTGACAGATGGAAATGGGACTTGGAGAGCTCGGGAGATTTTTCTGTTGCGTCGGTTAGAAAGATTATTGATGATAAATCGCTTTCGGATGTTGACTCGAAAACTCGGTGGATAAAATATGTGCCGATAAAGGTGAATGTTCATGCTTGGAAGGTTAAGACAGATTCTCTTCCAACGAGGTTTAATGTTTCACGCAGAGGTATTGATATTGATTCCATTATGTGTGCTATTTGTGATAATGGGGTGGAGACGTCTAGACACTTGTTCTTCTATTGTTGCATGGTTAGACAAATTGTTCGCAAGATCACTCGTTGGTGGGATGTTCCTTATGTTGAGGTCGAATCATACGAAGATTGGTATAATTGGCTTGTGAACCTGCGGATTTCTTCAATGCATAAACAGATGTTCGAAGGTGTTTTCTATGTCATGTGGTGGCACTTATGGTCGTTTCGTAATAAGCTCATTTTTTATTCTAAACCTCCTTCGCAGGCGTTGTTTTTTGATGATGTAGTTTCTATGTCTTTTCATTGGTGTAGGTATAGATGTAATGCGTCGTTTAGTTGGTACGATTGGGTTAAAAACCCGAATCTTGTCATTGTGTAATTGCTAGCTTCTTGCTAGTTTTGTTTCAATAAAATTGTTGTTAAAAAAAAGTTGTAGCAATGGGGCTGTATTGAATTTGCTAGCAGTGGTATGTTTGTAGTCCTTTCATCAACATTTCAAAGTTCCAAACTTGGTACTAGTCACTACCTACACTTTTTACAAAGCTTTTCCGCTATCGTAGTTTGTGTGTTATGTTTTTTGATAGGGTTAAAAGTTAAAGTTAATTTATTATAAAAGATGTATTATACATGCACTTCGCTTGGTCAAGTTGTCCTTTTTGGTGCCACTAGTTTTGCCCAGAATCTTGTTGGCAATTTAAGGCAAAAGAACATGAGACCTTATATATTTTATATGTTATAAGTTATGATTTTATTTGGATTGGTTATTGGTTTCTAATGTTATATATTCTTTGGATTAAAGGGATTAGATAATCTCATATTATTTTTGTTTCAGTGTCAAAGGCTTACTACCATCTTTCTAATAAGTTGTAATTGGTTTACGTGTGGTTTTTTAGGTTGGAGTGTTAGAAAAATCAATAAAGGACTTGGAGCAAGCAAGAGAGAAAGATAAAGAGCTTTTTGATGAAGCTATAGAAAACGCAAGAAATATTATTGAAGAAAAACTTGAGACACACTACTACACAAGAGCTTATATAGATCACTTCATATAGTGTGGTTTTCATAAAAGCCGTTCTATATGAAGGAGAAGAGGGGGAAGTTTTATAAAAAGATCGGTTATTAAGAAAAAAACCGCTCTATTTAATTTTAAAAATAATTAGATCGTTGGTTATTAAGAAACCGATCTATTTAAACATCACAAACTCCCACAACGACAGTTGTAATCATGATTTGATTTAAATGGATCGGTTTTTAATAAATAACCGATCTATATATTCTTAACTTTTACATATGCTCCCCAAAATCAGACAGTACGCATTTCCTCTCAAATTACATCTTAAAAACCTTAAAACCACCATAAATGCTCTGAAAAATTCATAATAAATGCTCTAAAAAATCTCAAATTCAAGTATAGATATTGTTTAAGTTTGAAAGGTACATGATATTATATGCTTACTAGTTTGTCTATTATATTTTCTAACCCGAAATTTATCTATGATTGATTTTGTGTTTATTCAAAGCTTTGTTTATTGACTTCCATGGTTTGCTTATATATAGGTTCCTTTGAAGAATTTTCTATGTGTGACGTCGATACCTAACTAATATTGACCCGTTGAAGTGAGGTACTTAACTAAAACTTTAAGCTAACCGCATGTTAATAACGTATTTTATTGTAACATTCAAGCATTTAGTATAGATTAAGTTAAAATAGTATCCCTTTAGTTAAATACCCGCTCGAAATTAACCTAATAGAGGTTAGTTTCGGATTGTCGCCATTTGGGACTGCTTTTTAAATATTTTATCTCATTTAGGATGTGATTACGTATTATGAGATCGAGTATTATTTGAGAAAATTCGACATCATTTTTCCTTACTCCTATGAGTTTGCGTTTTATGCGCATACTTGAGGAGTTAAGGGGAAATGCTGCTGATTTTTCTTCAATCATACTCGAATCATAATACGCATTCACATATGAGACTAAATATTTAAAATGTGGGTTAGGATTGATGACTTGAGACTATTTTCATATGTTATTATACCATGCATGCATCTTAATAAAAAAAGTAAATTTGTATATTTCAGATGGATCGTAGGAAGTGGATGTACAATGTAGAACGTGTTACCCCTGAATACGTCAACGGGTTGTCCGAGTTTATTAAGACTACTGAGGATCATCAAGCAAAGACAGGAAAAGCTCGGATTTCATGTTCGTGTAAAGAATGTGCACATTTTATTTGTCATGATGATATTGAGACGATTAGATACCATTTGTTTAAACACGGGTTTACTAATAACTACACGTGGTGGAAACATCATGGTGAAGCACAACGTGATTGTAACGATGTTGTTTTAGAGAGTAATGTCAATAATAATGATGATAATTGCGGTAGTAGTAATCAGAATATCAATGACATGCTACATGATGCGGAGCATAATGCTGAACTTGATATGGAGAAATTACAACAACTGTTTGTCGAATCAGAAAAACCATTGTATGCCGGTTGTACAAATTTTACCAAACTTTCAGCCGTGTTACAGTTGTTGACCGTAAAAGCAGAATATGGTTTGAGTGATGTAGGTTTCAATAAACTACTAGAGTTGTTCAATAAAATGTTACCTAAAAACAACGAGTTTCCCACTTCTACGTATCAAGCAAAAAAACTAATGTGTCCGTTTGGATTGGAAGTCAAGAGAATAGATGCATGTCCAAAAGATTGTATATTGTATAGAAAAGGGTATAAAGACCTACACAAATATCCTGTATGTAAGGTTTCAAGGTATAAAGATACAACTCTAACTGAATTTGATGAGGATGTGACAAAGAATGGCCTTGCTGCTAAAGTGTTATGGTATTTGCCCATCATACCAAGACTTAAACAATTATACTCAAACCCTAAGAATGCAAAATTGTTAAGGTGGCATGCAGAAGATTGAAAACACGACGAGAAAATGAGACATGTGGCTGATGCGTCCCAATGGAAGAATATCGATAATCATTATACAAAGTTTGGGGCTGAGATTAGAAATATACGGTTTAGGCTTAGTTCAGATGGAATTAATCCATTTGGAAATATGAGCAGTCGTCACAGTACTTGGCCGGTTCTTTTATGCATATACAACCTGCCACCTCGGCTATGCATGAAACGTAAATACATCCTGATGTCATTGTTAATTCAGGGTCCAAAACAACCGGGAAATGATATTGATGTGTATTTGGAACCGTTAATTGATGACATGATAGATCTTTGGGATAAAGGCGTTGAAGTGTATGATGCGTACAAGAAAGAGTGATTCAAACTATTCGCCATGATTTTTTGTACCATAAGTGATTTTCCAGCGTACGGTAACTTGTCAGGATATGGAACGAAATGGGAGAAGGCATGTCATGTTTGTGAAAAAGACACCCACTCTCAATGGTTGACTAACTGTAAGAAAACTGTGTATATGGGACATCGAAGATCACTTCCAGAATCACACCCATACCGTAAAAAAAAGAAACTGTTCGTCGGTAGAGTAGAGCATAGAAAGATGGCAAGATTAATGAATGGACATGACACACTCTCTCGTGTCAAGGATATAAAACCTGTTTTTGGGAAAAAGGATAATGCTCCAAAAAATAATAAGAATATTTGGAAGAAAAAGTCTATATTTTGGAAATTACCGTATTGGGAGCGTTTACAAGTCCGGCATTCTCTTGATGTAATGCATATTGAGAAAAATGTGTTAAACATCAAAGGAAAAACAAAAGATGGGATCAATGCTCGGAAGGACATGGTAGAGATAGGGATTAGAGATGAGCTTGCACCACAAGAGATTGGTAATAAAAGAACGTATTTGCCAGCTGCTTGTTATACCCTATCGAAGGCTGAAAAAAATAAATTTTGTCAATGCTTGCATGATATCAAAGTTCCTTCGGGTTATTCTGCTAACATTAAGAAGTTGGTGTCAATGAAAGACCTAAAGTTGATTGGTATGAAGTCCCACGACTGTCATGTTTTAATAACGCAAATGATTCCAATCGCAATTCGTGGAATATTGCCACCTCGAGTCCGCCACACAATCACAAAGCTCTGTTTGTTTTTCAATATGATTCATTCGAAAGTTATTGACCCCGAAAAGTTGGATGAATGGCAACGTGATATTATTCTTACTCTTTGCCAACTAGAGATGTACTTTCCACCTTCCTTTTTTGATGTTATGGTTCATCTCGTGTCTCATATTGTAGAAGAAATAAAGGCTTTGGGTCCTATATTTCTACATTACATGTATCCATTCGAGAGGTATATGGGTTTCTTAAAAGGGTATGTAAGGAACCGATCTCGGCCGGAAGGAAGTATTGTTGAAGGGTATGTTTCAGAGGAGGTTGTTAGTTTTTGTACAAGTTATATCGATGGCATCCCAGATATTGGCGTTCCTGAATCTCGACACGAGGGTAGACTTGAAGGGAAAGGGACGATTGGGCGCAACAATGTCACACCGAATTACGATGATTTAGAGCAAGCACACTTTACAGTCTTGCAAAACATGACATCTATTGCACCCTATATACACGAACACATGTCACTTTTAAAAAGAAATAATAGTCGTCAAGGGCTACATTGGTTAGAAACGGAGCACAAACGAACATTTTCAAGCTGGTTAAGAGATACTGTGAAATCGAGATACCCAAATGTTGAAGCTGAAGTAACGCAATTAGCGTACCGCCCGCGACGTGTTTTCCATTATCAAGGATACGACATTAACGGATATACGTTTTACACCAAAAAACAAGATGAAAAGAGTACCGTTCAAAATAGTGGAGTGACGTTAGTAGCAACAACAACAGATAATTCAAGATTGTCGGTCGCCAAAGAGTCGTATTATGGTGTCATTGAAGAAATTTGGGAATTGGATTACAATACGTTCTTCGTACCTCTCTTTAAGTGCAAATGGGTCGATAACATACGGGGTGTTAAAGTTGACAAGGATGGTTTCACATGTGTCAATCTTTCTACAGATAGCTATTCGTCCGATCCATTTATTCTAGCCAAACAAGCTACCAAAATATTCTATGTTGAGGACCCAAGCGATACGAGATGGAACATTGTCATGCATAGCAAACAAAGAATAGTTGGCGTCGAGAATGTTGTGGATGAAGACGAGTATAATCAGTTTGACGAGCTACCTCCATTCTCTATTGGTATTCAATCTGTAGATGAAGTTCTAGATGATACCATTTACCTAAGATCCGACCACCAAGAAGGACACGAGGCTGATGATTGACAAACTTCACACATCTCACAGGTAACAAAACATCATTCGTAACATTAATTTATACAATTTATAATATATTCAAAAGATTCATTTATTAACATTATTTTTGTTTACTATTGCATGAACAACATGCAAACTTCAATAACAAGCCGAAGACATTGAGACTTTATTTAGTCATTTTGTATTAGATATTTGATTTGTTCGGTTTGAAGTGTTGCAAAAATTTTGTTCATTTTGTTAATTCTATGTGGTTCACACATATTGATATATTTACCTTGACCAAAACGTAATCATAATGTTTTTAGAAAGTTTATTTTTTACTCGTAACAGTATTCGTCCGGTTTGGAATCGTTTAAAAGAGAAAATGTTGGAAGAACTTGTGAAGGAACCAATCGTTGGAACGAGCAAAGTTAGGCCGACAACAAGCAACATCAGGATAGATTGCATAAAGGTAAATGCATATGTGTTATATTTAGTAGACAACATATATTTAACATACTTTATATACATGCGCCTAATATAGCATATGGTTTGTTTTCTAGGAAACCACCACATGCTCTTTGTTCAGTCCTGAATCCATTCTAACCGGGGAGAAGATCTTGTGCGCGCATGCGTCGGTATATCATGTTGGGGACGGCTTGAAACATGTAAAAAGGTTACGAAAGGGTTACATGAGGGTCTCGGTTCTCAAAGTACCTAATCGGCAAGAAGGTTTGGAGCTTCCTGTGCTGGATGAAGATATTCCTAATTTGGGAGGCACGCTCAATGCCTTTATTTAATGGCCAATTGGTGCTATTGCTTGCTTTTCGGTATTACTTGTATGTACTTTTTTTAGTTTGTCTTGTATATATCAGTAAGCTTTACTCACATATTTAAAATTGAAATATGCAGGGTTCGCCAAACACCCCTGCAACAAGTGCCGCCGGCAAGAGTACGTTACCTAAAATTATACAACAACCTTCAACTGAATGTTCTGCATTAACGAATGTTCCTGCTATTACTCAGGTAAATCCTAAAGCATTCCTAGCTGGCAACTTCAAACGAACTCAGAATGATCATATGTATACTATGTGTGTGTGTGTATATATATATATATATATATATATATATATTCATTTCCTTGCACAGCCTAACACACACACCACACAAAACATATATAAATATATAATATATAATATAAATATATATATATATATATATATATAAATAAATATATATATATATATATATATATATATATATATATATATATATATGTTTAGAGTGTGTGTGAGTGTGTATGCGTGCAGAATCAGAAAAAAGACAGTAAAAAAAACCATCCGGCATTCAAAGTTGAGAAGGAAAAACCCGCCATCATAAGCTGTACATTCGTTGAAAGAGGATTTTGATATGAATCCATAGGCTGTAGAATAATGGTTATTATCGGTGGATGGCCCGTGAGGATTGCCCCATGCCGTAATTTGTTGATTTTAAAAAGGAGATATTTCGAGACGCTCGTGATTTTACTCTACCAATAAATGCAACAGACATAATTGAACTTTTGGTGGGCGACAAAATAGGGGCCAACATTCTCACTCTTTTCTCAAGGTATGTTAATTAATTCCTTTAGCATGACTCTTTTCTTGATTCGAGCTGACAATAGCATCAGCTCATTTTCTTCAGCATCCGCAATGATGGTAGTTCAGTCATTGCTGATAGTGTTCTTTTGCTATTGCTAATCCAGATGAAATCATAGTTAATCAAAGGTAATCTTAGTGGACATGAACGATCTACACTAGGGAAATAGCAAGCGAATCACTAGGCCTTAAAAAATATCAAATATGATCTATTTGCTAAAACTCTTGATATAAAGTGAACCAAACTTTAAGCCCAAATAGCCAACGGTGATCATATTGTAGAAACTACTTATGTAAGATAGAATTAATACCTAACAATATTACTAAACAGTGGTGGGGTGTTTGGATAGTGATCCAGCAAGGGTGTTTTGCGTTTGTTTATATTTGGTTTATGTTTGACCAGTTTTTACTTGTGTTGTGTTTGATTAGCTATGTCATAGCTTTAATGTTTTTATCAAAAAAGCTTGTAAATGTGTTTAATCAGGTCACTTTATCTTCTCAAGGCAACCTTCACCCAAAAAATCCAAAATAAACAGGACCTGGTTTTCTTGAACCCTGAAGTGATCACGGCATGATACCCATAAGACACGACATAAATGCATAATTTACTTGACTGAAGCAATAAAGGGTATGATTTTTTTGTAGCACCGTACCTACACAAGTAAGATATTACCATCTTATCTTAAAATGTATTTAAAGTTGCTTATAACAATTGTTTGCACATATACAGTGGTTCATCATGTTTCTTCTGCATTTTTTTAGTCCCAAAAGCACGGAAGGGGATTCAATTTTGGATTCTTTAATGGAAAGAAAAGAAAAACCAAGGAAGACCTAACTATCTCTTAATCACGTGGAACGGTAAATATTTTAATAAGTTGAATTTCAAATCCACTATGTTTTTATAATTGTTAACGATAAATTTTCTGGCTTATTTTACTCTTTTTTTCAGGTTTGTTATGCCTTTGAGTTGGGAGCTACCCTATTGTAATTTGCAAGAGGACCACTTGGGAGGTGTGGATGCAATGTCATGAAGTGGGTGCTTGATTTTGTGCTAAAATATCAACATGACGATTTCCCGAATACAGTAAGTACTTGTTAAGATATCTTTTAATTTTCTTTTTTATACCGAATGCTAATTTGTAATATAACAATTTTTATTAATTTATTATGGTTTATCGAATACACAACCTTAGAGGTGAAAAGAGGTCACTAGAGTATAAGTTGAAGGACGCTGTCGTCATTCGCTGCTGTTTTCATTGTGGCGCGATGCTGACTGATGAGGTATGTTACCACAAAATGTAAGCGATCTTTGTAAACGAATTCAAAGCTTTGTGGGTGTGCCAGTGTGGATGGTACTGCTTATCTGTAAATTCAAAGCTTTGAAATTTAGCTTGTAATTTTACGTTGTGTTGACAGCGGGTAACAACGGCAGCAACAACCATGACAGGCCCGTAAGGAAATGGATCCAAAGGTCATCGAGCTTTACTCTTTTGCATCCTTTATTACTTTTCTTATGTTGAGGTGGGAGTGGATCTCTACCTAATAGAATTTTGTAAAGAGCAGCTTGGATTTTTTGTAGTAGTTATAGTAGGACATGTGAAGCTTCATAATTTCAAGGTTTTGACTTACTGTTGCAGTTGTCGTTCTTAGTTAAAATTATTTTGGTTTGTAACTGAATTTAGAGCTCTACAAGTTAGCTGTACTAGATAAGTTATTGTTTAAATTAATAGAATAAATTTATGCACTATTGGAATGAATAAATCTGGAAATCAAATGGAAAAGCTGCACTTTTGTATGATTAAATTCTAGGAAATTCAAACTTCTGTACCATAATTAAGAGTAATTATATATGTTATTAGATCGGTTTAAAACCGATCTAACTAATCCAACAGAACCCACCAAACGGATCACCTAGATAGCATCAGATAGAACGGTTTTTTGCTAATAGCCGTTTTTTCTGTAACATTGAAAAGATCGGTTATCAACCGATCTATATATGTATCCTCTTAAATAGATCACCCTTAGTTAGAGCGGTGGGAAACCGATCTTTATGAGGCTTTTTAACCGTTCTTTTTAGCATTTTCTGTAGTAGTGACATTCTAGGAAGAAATGAAGAAAAAAACAAATGGGAAGCTCGCTGAGATTTTGCCGCATGAAAAGGAGCAACCTCCCACTCCCCATTCCACGTGAATATTCATTGGTTATGGTACGCTTTGTGTTTCATACACATTTTATTTAGAAGTAGCATTTGGGTAGATTTGGTACAAGTTGGTGGATTATACATATTTTGTTAACAAGTGGCGCCTTTGGTAGAATTTGGTTTGACACACTTCGTGTATGGTGTATCATAAACTTTTGGTTTAGAAGTGGTACGTTGGTAGGATATGATAGGTTGTGTAATATGATATTTGAATGTTTGTTGAATTAAAAAATTGGGTTTCGATTGTACGTTTAGTTATATGTATTTTTGATATTTGTATATTACGTGAAAAATGGCTAAATGCTATTTTATTTAAAAAAAATAGCTTTTTGTAACGGATATTATAACGAAAATGTTGCGGTTAAATTTTGACCGTTGCAATTTGGTAGCAAAATTATTCCATTGCAATCTCGTACAAAATTTTATTCGTTGCAATTTTCTTATAATATCTGAAGTAGCAAAATCGTAGGAAATCTGTTGGAATGCTATCCGTTGCAAAAAAGGTTGCTAATTTACAACAAATTTTTCTTTGTTGGAATTCCGTTGCAAATTTTTTCACCCATGGGAAATCCGTTGCAATTTAAATTTCCATGGAGCATTTATACTACGGTAAAAATCCGTTGCAAATGGCCGTTTGCAACGGAATTGCAACGGATTCCTACCGTAGCATTAGCCCACTTGTGTTGTAGTGTTGAAGCTATCAATTGATATATCACATGCATTACATTCGGTCTCCTTTCGTGGACTATGCAAGTATATTCTCTTAGCCATTTTGGAAACTCTAACACGATCGCCAAGTGTTGCGGCTGCCAACCATTCGAATCGTTAAATAAAACTAGAAGCTTAAGCAGTTAAGCTTATTTGTTTATTAGAGATCTTTAACTTTAACTCTCTAGAATATATGTGGTTCATTGGAATGGTTTAGTTTTACTTTTATATCAGTGACTTAGCGTATATTGTAACTTCAAAAAATCTAAAAGTGTATTGTGTTATTGCACATGGTATTTCTTTTGGAACTTCTTTAGAGAAATATGTTTTAATCGCATCACCTTCCGAATTTGAATAACGAATTACTAAATGCGTGAATCCATACATTGCAATAATAATTTATGGTTAGCAGGCGTTAAAAGGTTTATTATGTGTGATCTTTATGTCTTTGTTTCAGCAGTATCAGAGTTACTTACAATATAAAAAAAGTAAATAGAGTAGGCTGCGTCAATAAAATGGTTCAAATGAAAAAATATTTCAAATCAAATCCATAAAATCGATACCAACCATCTAAATGCCTTACCAACCGGTCTCAAGGCTAAATATGAAAAAAAGTAAGAGACTGACAAAACAGAATGAATTAGCGTTGAATCTAAACTCTGAGCAATACAAAGGCTTTGTATGACTTTGGTTATGTATGAAATGAGGTGTTTGACATGTGTTATTAATACCGATTTGAATGACACAAAATTACAAATTTGACCTCATGATGTACATGATGTAATTTTGTTGATTTTCTATTTTAAAAAAATACGCAAACGAAACTAATAAATATTGTTTCGTTACTACCACTGTCAACAATATGCTTATGCGTGACAAAACATCGACCATGTTAAAATGAACGAAGGTTGAACAAAAATAATTAAAACCCGTTTCAATAAAATAATTACCACCTTATAGCATTTGTCATTTTAACACAATAGTTAATATAAAAATATTATTAAAAAATAATCAAATGATGATGATGTTCGTAGAATGCTAGATAGAAAAGACTTGAGATGGATATTATATTTTTTAAATATATAAAGAATGAAATTTAAGTATTTGAGCATGGCTTTGAAGGAAAAAGAGGGGTTATATGAGTAAAATGTTAGGTCTTTAGAGACCCCTCTCAAGCAAAATGTTTAGAGGCTAATTGAATAACTCAAATGGTTTAAATATTTTATCAAACAAGTAAGCCTTTGACCGAATCATTGTTGGGCTCTGAATTGATCCATTAAGAAGCAAACAAACACACCCTTAACTCACTCAATAACATGATTAAACACACACGGTTATATGGTTTGCACTCATAACAAATTTTCGTTTTACATCTTATGTTCACTATAGGGCTAAGTTAGAAATAAAAAACATCTTAACTACTTATAAAGCATAAAGACTTACTTTTTTTAAAAATCTTGAATTTTCAACTTTACAACTCTTTCTAATTTAATTCTTTTAAAACACTTATTTTGTTAATTAAAAAAAATCAATTTATAAATGTGCTATAAATGAAACTTTGTAACTACAAACTTAATTTAATTTTGAAAAAAAAATCATAAATGCAAACTTTAATTTTAAAATAGGTATAATATGTTTTCTATGAAAAGAAATCGATTATTAATTCTTTCAATATAACCTTCATGTCTGTCACCGACTTTTTAAATCTCGAAACAAAAATTTCGATATCAAATCTAAAAATTTGTATATTGCGATAATAAGTTAAGTCTAGATGTATGACATATGACAAAATTTATGAAAATCAGTGCGCATTTATTTATAGCATAATATAAATATGACAAAATATACAAATTTTTGGAATCTCGAATTTATTTTGTATATATGTGCTTTTAAATCTCGAATTTATTTTGTATATATGCGGTGTTCCTTTTAGGAAATCGGTGTTCCTAAAAGGAACTACCTACCGCTAGCGCGGTGTTCCTTTTTAAAAGGAACTACCGACCGCTAGCGCGGTGTTCCTTTTTAAATCTCGAATTTAAAAGGAACACCGACTTTTTAAATCTCGAATTTATTTTGTATATATGTGCTTTTAAAAGCGGTCGGTAGTTCCTTTTAGGAAGTAGTTTTACTCATGTAACGGGCGGAGATGTGTGACTCACCCACATCTCTTGTTCTTAAATGTTTTTTGGCGTAATAAAATTTACCAGGGAAACCCTTTACCCAAAAAGCAGTCAGTAGTTTGTTAGCTATGAAACTTCAACTTATATATCTTCTAGCAACAATGCGGTAATAGTATTAAAAGTATACTATATTTTAGGTTTATGAAAGTGTTAGCTAGCGTATAGAAGCCTAATATTTATTTGCATAATTGCATTGCTCCAAGTATAAATTAACAAAATGAAACATCTGATGCAATTTTGTTAGATAGTGAAAACCCCGTGGGTTGTGATTTATTATTGACCACCATTTATAATGGTGTAAACCCTAATGCCTTAAACTCACAAGCCAGGATTGGGCCTATTTATCCACTAATACTCCCCCGCAGTCCGAGCGGCGAAATCGCGAAAGCTCAAACTGGAGAAGAAAAAAACAAAACATTAACGATTGTGTGGATTTGTGACCTTAACACAAATCACCAACACAAATCACGGTTGTGTGGATTTGTGACCTTAGCACAAATCACCAACACAAATCACGATTGTATGGATTTGTGACCTTAGCACAAATCACTAACAAACAATAAAACAAATATAACCTTTTTTTCAACAATATACTTTATGATCATATTAACGAAATTATAACCATTGATACTTGCTCAAATCTTTTTGAACCGACCAACACTCACGTGATCACAATTCTCTAAAGATGTCATGCCAAGACCTTCATTTTCGTGCTTTAACCATCCACCAGTATCCGTCTTGGGATGGACATGATAATAAACAATTGATGCAATCATTATAAGAAATGTCAAGAGCCCCAATAGCAAACATAATTTTTTATGACGGTAAGGAAATAAAAAAGAAGAGAATAATTAAGGTTTGACGGGGTAGTATAGAAGAGGCGACTCAACGTAGCCATCCAGGTCTGAGGATCATACCCGCGTTGATACCATGTTAGATAGTGAAAACCCCGTGGGTTGTGATTTATTATTGACCATCATTTATAATGGTGTAAACCCTAATGCCTTAAACCCACAAACCTGGCTCTGATACCATGATAAATCTCTTGTTTTTTATCTCTCATTGATCACCCAAAAAGGGGTATTTATACAAGAAGTTTTGCTTAGACTCTAAGCCACTTAATTCTAGAATTATGATAAATAAGGTACCTAAATAATATACTAATATCAAATCTCAAAATATGAGATTTGATATATCTTCACTTAATACCCATCCCTTAAGTTGGCAGGTAAAGATCTTGAACACCTAACTTGCGAAGTAGATAATCAAATTGTGCTTTCCCAAGAGCCTTAGTGAAAAATAAGCAACTTGTTCTTTTGTGTGTACATGTCGAGCATCAAGGTTTCCAGAAACAAGTTCATCACGAATGTAATGGCAGTCCACCTCGATATGTTTTGTTCGTTCATGAAAAACTAGATTGCGAGAAATATGCAACGTAGCCTGACTGTCACAATAAATTAACATCCGTTGCGGATGATGTATACCAAAACTCTTTAAAATTCCTTTTAACTATTTAAATTCACCAGTTGTTAAAGCCATCGACCGATATTCAGCCTCAGCGAAAGAGCGTGAAACAGTATGTTGTTTCTTTGTTTTCTATGAAATTGGTGAATCCACAAGATAAACCAACCATCCTGTTAGCGATCGCCTTGTCAAAGGACAACCTGCCCAATCAGCGTCACACCACTCGCGTAGTTGTAAGTCACATTTATTTTTCAAAATTATACCTTGTCCTGGGCTCCCTTTTGAATATCGAACAACCCTTATTGCCGCCTCCCAGTGCTCGATTTGAGGATTTTGCATTAATTGTGAGAGGATGTGCACACTATATGCAAGATCTGGTCTTGTAAAGCATAAATATATGAGACGACCCACTAACCTTTGATATTGTTCAAGATCTTCAAATAAACATCCTTGAGCCAATCCCAAGTGATGCTTTTGCTCAATTGGGATCTTTGTTGGTTTAGCCCCAAGTAGCCCAACTTCAGAAATTATGTCTAAAGCATATTTTCGCTGACATAAAAATATCCCCTCTTTTGCACGAGCGACTTCAATACCAAGAAAGTATTTTAGATTGCCTAAATCCTTCATGTGAAATAATTACTTAGATAAGTTTTGAATTGTGTAATAGCTTCATGATCATTTCCAGATACAATCAAATCATCCACATACACGAGGACGTTAAATTGAACCCCGTTTTGTTGTAGAGTAAAAAGAGAATAATCCGAGTATGATTGAACAAAGCCATATTTTTTAAGTGCCGATGACAACTTCAAAAACCAACAACGCGGGGCTTGTCAAAGTCCATACAATGACTTACGTAGTTTGCATGCTTCCAAGGTTGACCTTTATGCAAACCAGGTGGTAATTTCATAAATACTTCTTCAATATCTCCATGTAAGAACGCATTATGCACGTCTATCTGATGAAGTTCGCATTGCTTAGCTGCCGCAATTGCTAAGAAAACTCGGACAGTCACCATTTTCGCGACCGATGTGAATGTTTCACTATAATCGACTCCAGCCACTTGATGATTACCGAGAATCATGAGTCGGGCTTTGAATCTTTCAATAGTCCCATCTGATTTGTACTTTATTTTATACACCCACTTGCACCCAAGAGCTTTCTTGTTCGGTGGAAGTTTCTCAATCGTCCAAGTCTTGTTTTGTTCCAAAGCTTCAAGCTCACTATCCATGGCAGATCGCCATTGTTTATCTTTCACTGCTTCAGAATAAGTCACAGGTTCCCTCTCTGCTGTTATAGCTTTAAGAAAAGTTCGATGACAAGAAGAAATTTTTTCACAATTTACATAATGAGTTATAGGATATGGAGTACTTGAGGACGTAGATTGAGCGAGCGGTGTAAAACGGGATGGACTCCCATCTGGATATTATTGGAGACATAAACACAGAACGGCGCACAGATACGTCTTTCTTACGATGCCCTCTTCCTAACTCTCCCGCCTGAACTTGCTCACTAGTATCAACATTATGTGAATGTGGTGATGGTGTTATACCTTCATTTCCCACCACCTGATCTCCATTGTCATGAGGTATGGTGTTCTCATTTACAGGTTTTGTGACACTACCCCCATTTCTCAGGAAGGGTACTATCATGTGTTTCATCATCGTTATATGAAACATTATCGACACATGGAGGAGTGATAGGTTCGGTGTCATATGGAAATATATTTTCCAAAAAATCAACATCAAGTGACACAAAAAATTCTATCTTTTGTAAGTCAAATAACCTCCACCCTTTTTGCCCATATGGGTACCCGACAAAAACACATTTTTGACTACGGCTGGCAAACTTATCCCCTGTTTTTGTATGTGCGTAACACAAACAACCGAATGTACACAAGTGATTATATGGTGGTTCTACATTATGAAGAACTGTGTATGAAGTTTTCCCATTTAAGATAGAGGAAGGAGTAAGGTTAATAAGATAGGCAACAATCAAAATACACTCGCCCCAGAAATGAATATGAAGAGAACTTTGGAATCTTAGTGCATGAGCAACATTTAAGATATGTCGATGTTTTCGTTCAACTCGATCATTTTGTTGAGGTGTACCCACACATGATGTTTGGAATATGATCCCTTCATCAAGAAAAAATCATTTCATACAAGTAAATTCAGTTCCATTATCACTTCGAACAATTTTAACATGTTTGTTAAATTATCTTTTAACCATGGCTAAAAACATCTTCATGCTTTCGAAAACATCAGATTTATGCACAAGCAAATACACCCAAACAGAGCGAGAAAAATCATCAACAATTGTTAAGAAATATGATGCACCACAAGACGAGGTTGTTTTACATAGTCCCCATAAATCACAATGAATAAGCTCAAATATAGATGCTGCTTTATTATCACTAACCGGAAGTTTTTCACGAGATTGTTTTGCACGATGACACACATCACAACTTTGACTTAATTCTCTATCCTTTTTTAGGTTTACTTGAGGAAGAAGCTTTAAAACTTCTAGCGAGGGATGACCTAACCGTTTGTGCCAAAGATAAAAAGGAATGGTTGTTGTTGTCTTGAAAGCTCTAGTCGGCGGCATCTCTCTGAAGTAAAATAGTCCATCATCCCTTCTTTCACCCGTACCAATCATCGTCCTCAAAGTTAGATCCCGTATAACACATATGTTTGGTGCAAACTGAAATATACAATTTCCTTCATCTAACAATTGTGGGACAGAAAGCAAATTATAAGTTAACCCACGTACATATAAAACATTTCTTAAACAAAACCATTATCAAAACAAACATATCCTTTTTTTTATAGGTACTAAATTAAATGAATATCATATAATCAAATATAAAATGCAGCATAACATGCACCTATCAATGGATCCATAGAGTCATATGATCAATCAAAATAAAAACAACAATTATTACCTTCGCAGCGTAATCGGTAGAATCAAAGAACAACCTTCTCTTGCACACGATCTATCCAAGAAACCAAGTGACCAAAGTAGATCACCTCTATGAATATCCACACTACACTTCACCGTATAACTCTTGGATGCTAGTCCTTAAACTCGTAACCTTGAATTATACTTTGAATGAACAAGAATCAAAGTAATAGATCAAGAAAACAAAAAAACTCTTCATGTTTTCATGTTTATCCGTCCCTTTTATAGGAAGACAGAGAGGAGAAAAACTTGGTAAGTAGTCAATTGATTTGTAACCCATAATGACTAAATCAATTAGTAGTTAGTTATTATGATCCAATTAACTTTGGTAAGTAGTTAATTGATTTGTAACTCCTAATGACTAAATCAATTAGTAGTTATCATGATCCAATTAAACCCTTAAAAACCCCCTGAGCTTTCCTTTTATTATATTTTTACAATCCTAAGGGCCGGCCATATGGTGGGCTCAAATGGGCTTGCCATTTATTTTCTCTAGTCCAATATACTAAGTACTAGCTTAGTAATTAGAAGCCCAATAGTGATCCCGAGTTACATAGTTTATTTATATACCGTAAATACAATAAACACGATATATACAGTGGCACCTCAGTGTATATGTGTGTGACCCCATAAGGCTCAGCGATGAGGGTGGTCTGCAGCCTAGGACGGGTATTGAGAGTGGATTTAAAGAGGTGGGTGGATGTGCGTGGGGAGGTGCATATCTCTAGTCCACGTGGCAGCAGATCGGTGCATATATACAGTGGCACCTCAGTGTATATGTGTGTGACCCCATAGGCTCACATGTTTCCAGCCGTATATTATTTATTATGATATGAGCATACTCCAACAGCTCCCACTTGCGCACGTCATAATAATCAAGTAATAATACAAGCAAAGGTTAGTGTCTAGCAACACGCCAATGCCCCCAGAAACATATGAGGATTGTTTCTTAAACATCGTATTTTAAATGGTTTAGATATCAATCATCATTTTATTATAGATACTATTTTAAACATTAGACACGGATCATGAGTCATTCTAATGCTTAACGATTATGTTTCTCGATATGGACTTTGAACTAGATTACCAAATTAATCAAGTATCATCTTAATTACATTTGGGTGTGGCCACACATACATCTATTCAAATCATCAAGGGGCCTAGTAGTATCTAACTCTATAACATATGGAGGAACAAATCCTATTTTGACTGCACGTGTCCGTTATGTGTTTCATATCCCTCCTGAAAATAGCCTTTCTAGCAGCCTTCAACGGGTCAGCGTTAGACCATATCTAAGATTGACATTCCACACACACAAAACCTACTTGCGTCTCAAGTCTAAGGATGAGAGACATAACTACTTGTGAGATTCACTATTGACGCCGATCCATGTAGTGAATCCTCATAGGTTGGGTCAGTCTAATGTTTATCCTATGAACAACATATGTGTTTGGCGGTATCATCCTATAATATTCATACTATATGAATGTAACCAAAACACTCATATTTGCCTTAATTCAATGAAGCTCCTGTATCATTAACTAACAATGGACGATTTTAGAATAAATAAATTATTAATGGAATTAAACATGCTAATATGGAACACAGTTGTATAAATGAAGACGATCATACCAGGTATATCAATTTATTGTTTAATACACCTGCTTAACGTTTTATCCAAATACTAAAAACAGATATACATGAGACTACTAGCAGGTCGAAGTTCAATGTTCCTAGCATGATAAACATGTTTGGTACAAGACACTGACTCTGTATAAAAGTACCAACTAAGTTGTCATCTGAGTGAACTTTGAGAATACTTGTTTCAAAACTCACAAGCAGTAAAGGTTATGAATAATATGATGATTATCATTTTGTATATGTGCGTTCATGTGCTATTACAATAATACTAGCATCGCCACAATACATTACATAGGTTGTTCGAAGCAAGCAAAACCACTTATATAAGACAATCTTCTTAACAACTTCTCAAATTGTGAAGTATTCTTATTCTTTAATGAATAGTGCAACAATGCTTTCAATTAAGCACGTATAGTCAACAGTATCATCATTTATAATGAAATCCTGCTACGACTAGAATTGAGAATCATCTCAATCAAAATAAGCATTAGTGTATAAACTCAACACTAATCTCCTTATTAAAATCCGTAAACTATGAACATGTCTTTAGTCCTTTGCAGGCCTTTTAGAATGTTCTTTTAATAGTAGTCTAATGACTTTCACTTAGTCACTATTGTTATCAGTTCATCTTGCATTCATGCAAGTGTTATAATTAGTCTAATGCATATCATGACATATATAATGAAACTTTTAGCTGAACTAAACGTTTTTAAACATGTGTTCAACTCATCAGGTGAGATAGAACTTGAGTCTTGCTCAATGATGTGTCATGTTGTGTTAGACTTATTAATCGCGTATGTTTATCCTAATAAACATTTGTTCCAAGGTTGTATGTTTTATTTCGTATATCTCTCGATAGAAACATTATTCCAAACTAAGGATTAAAATCTAGCTTAGGTGAGATATTATTTCCAATATGTTAACAACATATGAGATATAAGAAAGATAAAACGTAATGCTTCAACTAGATTTAAGGTGTACTTAAGAGTTATCTTTGTTTTAATCAAAATCAAATTATTGATTTAAACTTAAGATTCCAGCTCCCAGATGCATGCTCAAGTCCATACTTGGATTTTGCAGCTTGCACATTTTCTAAAGATAACTTGGATTCAAAAACCCTTTTGATTACCCAACGTCCTCGCAAAGGTAATCATTCAAGAAGGAGTTTTGACATCCAATTATGAACAAAACCCCTTTACAAGCTAAAGGTTAAGATCTATTCACTAAACAATCATGTATATGGTCTCCAAAGTGTATATGATCTTTGTGTGTCTTTATGTAAACAGGTCACAAATCAATCCAAAGAAATTCAACACTTGAAGGCACAGATAAAGAAGCTTAAGAAGAAAGCCAAACCTGTTATCACACATCACAAAGCTTGGATGAAGAGTGTATCCATGAAGCAAAGATTGGCAAGAAAGAAAACCATTGAAGAAAAAGGTATGCAAAAGTGCGAGTCTGTATCCAAACAGGGGAGGAAATCTGCCAAATCTGAACCTACAGTGCATAAAGATCCAGCTTTTGATGATCTTGATAATGTGGATGTTAATGATGCAATGGATTATATGGAGACAGATGCTTACATGCAAAAGGGAGTTAGTACTGAAGATCAAGTTAGTACCGTCAAGCCAGATGAAGGTACTGACAAGCCAAAAGTTAGTTCTAACAAGCCTGAAGTTAGTACCGCTAAGCCAAAAGAAGTAGAAGTTAGTACCGACAAGCTTGATGAAGGTACTGCTGAGCCAAAAGATGGAACTTCAGATGAAAGTACATTCCTATAACTAGTTTTTAGAGATGATGAACCATTGTTAGTTTTTGGTTATCTATGAGCCAAAATAAGGCTAAACAAAAAGGTGTTGAGATCAAAGATGCTGAAGATTCAGATAGACCAAGGGCTACATCAACAAGATCAGTACTTACATTAAAGCCTCTTCCTAAAATTGATCCTAAAGACAAAGGCAAATAAGTCTGACGAAGAAGTTACGTCAAGATGCTGACCAGGAGGAGCTTAATAACTGAAAGAAAGTTTGTGATCAGCTTGCAAGATGAAGAAATAGCAAGGAAAGGTGCAAGAGGATTGGGAAGCAGAAGAGGAAATGAAAAAGTTGGCTGAGAAAGAAGCTACAAAGGCTGCTCTTATATAAGATTTTAATGATATTCAGGCTAGAATTGAAGCTGATAGACTTCTAGCTGTAAGGCTTCAAGAGGAGGAAAAAGAAACGTTTACAGTTGAATAGAGAGTCCAAATTTCTTATGATAATATTGCTGCTTCAAATGAGGTTCCCGTGCTCAACAAAGAGCATCTGCAATCAAAAGCAACACCAATAAGAACTCAACTAAGAAGCCAAATGATGACCTATCTGAAGCATGTAGGAGGAAAGAATCATGCTGATTTAAAGAACAAGAACTTTAAAGAAATACAAGTTCTAAATAAAAAGGTTAAAAGGTCTGATAAAGACTTTATTGCTATTGGTTCTGCAAAGGGATGAGAGACAAATTAAGGAGAATGAATGAAAGAATCTACAAGACCCCTAAAAAAGGAAGAGGTTATCAATAAAACTCCAGGGGAAGGAAGACACAACAAAGGTACCTGCTGAACAAGAAGTGATAGAGCATGGTACAAAGAAAGAAAGATGGACATGTGAAAGTGATTTGCTAGAAAAGGCCCCTAATACACAGCCAGATGGATGATAGTGATGATGAACACAGAAAATGTCTAAGGATTGTTACATTTGATAGTACCTTAGATAGTGAGATTTATGGAGACAAAACTTTGTTTTCCAATTGCACCAAGGTTTCATTACCAGATGGGATTACCTTGTAACTACAGAGTTGTAAGAGTTCACTTACAGGGCAATTCAACTATCAAATGGAGGAACTACATATTTTTGATAGCATGAATCAGTATTCATTTACTATGATTTCTGTGATGAACAGACTTAGAAATCACACCAAAAGGAATTGAGTTTGAATTCTTTTGGAGACTTTGAATATTAGATGGAATCCTCAACAGAAGCAAATGATCAAAGTGATTTCTGGAACAATCAACAAGATTGGGAGATTGGGTTAGTGTATATTGTATAAACGTTGTGGAGTTTTGCATGACTAGACTTAAGGATGTGACAATCCTCTAATGCTAGTTGAAAGACGGTACCCCTCTCCAAGGAAGTTGCAAAAGAATGCTGATTGGATTGGGAGGTATGAAGAGGAAATACAACTGCACTACATGTGGTAAGATTCTTAAGCAACATCTAAATGAAGAGATATGTTGTGAATGGAATGAGAAGGTTTGGGTGTTTGGCTAACCACCACACAACAAATGTTCTTTAATTCACCATATCTACATACATCAAGAATTGACTATCCAGAAGGAAACGACTTCTGTAAAGACTTCTCAAATCCTGTTTATGGTTGAAAAATATATCAAAAAATTGTAGGTTCTCAACCACCTTGCTTCATCATTAAGATTGGCTAGATCCCAAGATCAAACAGTTCCTGGTAAAATACAAATCAAAACAGTTGATAGCAGATGAGTTTGCAAAAACTATGAGGTTATCATGCACCATGTTATGACAATGAAGCATTGACTAGTCCAAAAGCAAACATTGGTGGGGGGGGGTGGGGGGCTTTTTGGAAAAGACAAATCAACTCCGTTGATATTATAGTTTACTTAAAACTAAAAGTGTTACAATTCACCTTG
Organism: Tanacetum coccineum; assembly: GCA_026074375.1. Lineage (NCBI taxonomy): Eukaryota > Viridiplantae > Streptophyta > Magnoliopsida > Asterales > Asteraceae > Tanacetum > Tanacetum coccineum. Next base: position 1,987 of record BQNB010092173.1, on the reverse strand, counting down.
TTGTTTACAATGAAGAATTGGTTTATCCCAGAGCAATTGGCTACTAAGGAAATCAAATCCATTAATGGGCTGTAGTTTGCCAAAAACTACAAAGCCAACTTAGTTAGATGTTGCTGTGTTGCTAAGAAGATATGTTGCTGGATAAAAATGGATAGTTGAAGATGTCAAAATATCAAAGATTCAGAGTCAAGATTTGACAGAGTGTTTGGATACATTCCCCCTGGTCACCAAGTGTTTACACTAAAGAAACATGAAGTTAAACAAGTTCAACAATCATGTTTAGGGGAGGATTGTTGGGAATTATGCATTCTTGACTTAGTACCGTTAGTTATATTAGTTAGTACCAAAAGACGCCCCTTTTAATTTTAATTTTACTGACAGTACAAAATGTAGTACTGATCATATAGTTAGTACCGTTAGAATAAAGTAGTTAGTACCGTTTTATAAGATATGCATGAGATATCTTAGGAAAATATATGCATGATCTTTGTACGCGTTTTGTAAAGCCCTTTAGGTTTCCTTAGACTATAAAAGGAAGCCTTAGGCAGTAATTATAGATATAGTTCTCCACAGTATCAATAGAGATCGATTAGAAATCATAGTCATTGTAATCTGTAACCTAGCTACATACAAGTGAAATAAAAAGTTCGTTTTTGTATTCTTAATATTGTCTTTTTAGCGTTATTAATATAGTATTTTCCGCATAATCAATAGTGTTTCATATCAATGTTTATTATTGTTGCTTTTAGAATTATCTAACAGGGAACAAACCCTTTACAAGCTAAAGTGTTGGAAACACAAAAAGTGTCGGTCACTTCCAAGTTGTAACAAGTCTTAGCTCGTAGTAAATGTAATGATTAGATTAGTAATCTAGTCCGGCCCAAGGCCCATGGGAAGCCCATCATAGCCCATGGCCGGCCTATAGGTACTATATAAGCCCCTCTCCTATCCTTATAGTTAGGGATGGTTGTTCTATTTTTCCATATCCACTTTTATACAGTCATCCATTTTCCATCTATTCTACTCTCTAACTGAATCACAACCCACATCTCACTCTTGTTCTTTCATAAGATTACATGTTTCTACAATTGGTATCAAGAGCCATGGAGTGGTGTGTTTAGTTTTTGTGTTTGTCTTATGATTTGTGTTCAAAATCCTTATAAAGAACAAAAATTTTTATTCAAATTTTTTGGCTTAAAAACCTTAAAGTTTTTATTTTTATTGTTCCTATAGGGTTAGTAACATTAGTTGTACAAGAAATTTTGTTAAAAATCATTCAAAAATGTGTCTTTTTGAGTTTTGAAAATTTAGGTTTCGTACTAGTTGTAACCGAACGAGCTGTCAGAAGTTGGAACCGAACGAGTAAGCCGAACGAGTCAACCGAACTAGATAACCGATCGAAATCACCGAACTAGAATAGTCTAGTTTGAACCGAACGAGCTTTACTCAAGCAGGACCGAACGAGTTAATCTTTGTCGGCCGAACTAGTTTGAACCGAACAAGAGGAACCGAACTAGTAACAACAAGTAGGACCGAACGAGTAGGACCGAACGAGTAGGACCGAACGAGTAGGACCGAACGAGTAGGACCGAACTAGTTAATTTTTGTCAACCGAACTAGTGAAACCAAATTAAGTTTAAACTTAACAACTCATTTCTAAATTATACGGTTATTTCTTTGACTTGTAAAATCCCGTGAAACAAACACTTGTTTTCCCGGTTTTGTCTAGAATTGTAAAATCCCGTGTAGTTTCATTTCAAGACTCAACAATCACGTAACCAAACACAATTTCTTTCTACCACCGATCGATCAATTTGTAATCTTTTTGATACCACAATGACGACTCTTGCCGATAAGTCACTTCTTTCTGGAGGAGACAACAAACCACCGATGCTTGAAAAACACTTGTATGTGTAACGCCCCGACCCAAAAGGGTAGAAGTATTACAAATATGGTGTGACATCAAAGGCATACATAATCATAACAC
>BQNB010092172.1:0-26680 GCA_026074375.1 Tanacetum coccineum | reverse complement strand
TGTCTAGCTTCTTCATACTGAGCTTCTTTAGTTAATGCCACTTTAGAGAGCAGATTAATTCCCTTGCGTTTCTTAACAGTCATCTTTTCCTTCTTCTTAGACAATGGCAACTCAGGAGTTTCTCTAATAACAACACCTCTTGCTGGAGCCTTAGTAGACTTCTTTGTAGGTCTCTTTACTCTCTTTGACTTTCTCGTATGTTCTTTAGTTGAAACTAGGACAGTAGTGAGTTTAGGAGAGGCTAGCTTCTTGAACTTTCGCGCTTTCTTAGGAGGTGTAGTGCATGTAGCAAAACCAAGGTAAGTCTTGTAAGCTTTGGTTTCCTTCATATCAAGACTGGTCAAAGATTTAGGAAGTATAGCACCATAGATTTGAGTTTCTTCTTTTGTAGAGACAAATCTTTAAGTGTTAATCAGATAGTCATCCTTGGAGGTGTGCATCCCGATCTTGTTTCTCCAGGAGAGTGTCTTGTCTTGAGTAAGGAAGTAGTGAATACTAACTTTGGTGAATCGAGGGTAGTACATCTTCTCTTGCTTTTTGTAGGCTTTGTTGTCAATCTGGTAAATGAAGTCTTCCCAAAGTAGTTCAACATAGTCCACATTCTTTTAATGGTACATATCCCAAAGAATTTATGCTCTGGAGAGACGAAGCTTGTCAAGACCAGTAGTTTTTCCCGATAGGCTTCTGTTAATTAAAGCAGCAAAAGTTCTCCACGGTTGATGTGCATTAGATCTACACAACTTCATTGAGTGATTGGATTTCCCCATGTTGTGTCCAAGATCTCTTAAGAAAGACACAATTTCTTCATCAGTAGGAAGTGCATCAAAGTCTTGACCCTGTACTCTAGGACAGATCTTGAAGATATCTCTGAAGACTTCCAGATTGAGTTTGAATCTTTTCCTTTTGTCTATCTTGAATCTGTAGAAAGTGTCATGCTTGTAAACAAAATCCCAAAATTGATGCATGTAAACTTCTGGAAAATCTGTAGTGATGAGAAATGCAGAGTATCATAAAGTGAGAGCCAGAGCATCCAGAACAACTTGAAACGTGGGCTCTCTTTGGATCCTTCCAAGATTGAGTCTTCCGTTGCATCTACCAATGTCAAGTCTTTTCTCCTTTGGAACAAGTTCCAGATCAAGTTTGGTTTGTTGAGCAATAATGGAAGACATGATTCTGCTAAGATTTGTCACATACAATTCATATACAAGCAAATATATATGACACTGAAAGACAATGCAAGACTGATTTACACAAGGAGTTATGCACACACAGATACTAGGCACAACATTAACACACATGAGACCAGGAGAAACACATAATCAAACTACACACTAACTATAGGCAATTCATAGAAATCAAGGAAACAATACAAGATTTATAATGAAAAAACTAGACCTTAAATTATTCACTATGTGATAGTTAAGGTTTAATGATTAATTAGATTAGGTTATTTTTTTTTTTAAAGATTAGATTACCAAGATAACAAGCTTAGTTCTTCTAGAAAAAATCTTGTATAAATCGCCCAGTATATGCGTATAACTCGCCTGTGTTAATCCTATGTGTATAGTTCGCCTATACATATGTGTGTAGTTCGCCTGTTGTTAAGCCAAATGTATAATTCGCCTGAGTAAATGTGTAATTCGCTTGTGTGAATTCATTGTTATAGCTATGTAAAAATTGTTATTATATCACATGTGTAAAGGCAAGCTGTTCTATAACTCGCCTATGTAAAAATTTATAGTTCGCCTGTGTTAATTCATATGTATAGTTCGCCTATGATACAGCCGTATAGTTCGCCTGTTCAAATTATGCACCAACATATTTCACCTTATCAAGCAACACTATACAATCTTAAACTTGACCTCTCTTAGCTCTAGAAAACCTTCTAACTTCTTTAACTCTTGGAATTAAACCACTTATAGTCTTGAACTTATGATTCGAGCCACAAAAGCTCGAAAACTCCCAACATCTAAGATTTTCAATCAAACAAGTTAGTTTAACACTCAAATATGCTCAATCACTCATTATAAAACTTCTAAACCCAAAACCCAAAACCCATAAACTTTTTCAACTTTTAACCCATTTTAAAAAAAATTCGAAATCAACAATCGCTCGAAACATAAGATAGAATTAACCTTAATAAAAACTGTTTTAAGCATACCATTTAGACCCCTAATAGACTAAAACCCCTCAATCAATTTCACTTTACATTCATTTTTTAAGGTGTTTCAAGTTAGGTTGATTATTAGGATTTTTCGAGTGAAATTTAAAGAACTGGTCAAATATGAGGGTTTTAAAACAATCTAACGAGTGTACCTTAGGTTTGAAAAAAACGATTGAGCAAGTTCTTGAGGTCTTGAAGGTTAGCAATGGAAGTTTAGGGTTAGAGAGTGTGGTTTGTGTTCGTGTGACTAACAGAGAGACGACACAGGGGGTGTTTGTTTAAAACCTTTTTGGGTTTTTGACAGAAATGCCCCCTGGGGTTTAGGGACACTTACAAATTTTCTTATAACCTATTCCAAAGGCAAACTAAGTTTCCAAATTTGCAAAATTAGCCCTTAAGGTTTAGGTATCAAGAAACAAGTTCACATAATGCATTAATGCCCCTAAAAGATTAAACATATAGCAACTAAAGCCCTATTGAGTTGACATTTATCAACTCCCCTTTAATTATTCACCCGACACCATTAAAAACCTTTTTTGATTGACACTTTATTGATTATGACGAAGATGATTTTGACAATTTCTCCCCCTCAAATAATGACCCGTTTTCTATTGAAAGAACTGTAGTCGCTATTTGATGGTTCAAAATTGTCTTAGAAAAAATGGAAAGATTTATTGAACTCTTTTATGGAAAGATGATTATTATATATTTTGGAAAGCCAAACACCAAGAAAATAAGAATTTCTCTTATTTTGCCATAGAAGCGCACTGACACGTACACTTACGGATAAAAGGAAGCACGGGTTATGATGCAATGTAATCACAAGCCTTTGAATGAATATAAAGTAATTTATTCCTGAGAAAATTAATTCCCGTTATGAGGTCAAGTTGTCTTTTTGACGACATGCTTGCCTTTAAGATGATGACTGGGTTGCTATATAAAATAATAGCAAGCCATTTTTGGCATGTTTTGAAAGCTTTTGGAACTTCTGCTCGAACTTCATTTACAGCCTCGTATCATTATTGAATGACATTTCTAAGGCCGTAAATGTTATCGATTTTCAGAAGACATGCCAGAGATACATATTTTTTATATTTTTTATATTTTTTAAATTTTTTTCTTTTGTTTTTGAAAAGTTTTTATAAAAGGAAAAATATTTTTGTGTTTTTATGTTTTTATTATATACATATATACAGGATAGAGTTACCCACCATTACTCATCCGTTTCCTTTTCCAGACGTTTCAACGTTTCCGGAGACATGCTTTTCATACCGAGCTTTTCAATCAAGAAGTTGAATCTTTCTCTTGGTAATGGTTTGGTGAAGATGTCAGCGAGTTAGTATTCATTCCGGACAAAGTATAATTCCATGATTCCTTTTTCCACTTGCTCCTTTATGAAATGGTAGCGAACATCGATGTGCTTGGCTCGAGAGTGTTGAACATTGTTGCAGCATAGAGCAATTGCACTCTTGTTATCGCAGTACAGAGGAATCTTATTGAATTGAAAGCCATAATCTGTTAGTTGTGAACGCATCCAAAGGATTTGTGCGAAACACCCCCCCACCCCCCCCCCAACACCCCCCCCCCCCCCCCCCCCCACCCCCCCCCCCCCCACCCCACCCCCCCCCACCCACCCACCCCCCCCCAACACACCCAGATAAACGGAATATATTCAGCCTATGTACTCTATATGGCAGTGCTCTTTTGTTTCTTGGACGATCAGCTAACAAATTTATCACCTAAGAACTAAGCGCTCCCCGATGTACTACGTCTAGTGTCTTGACACCCCGCATGATCGGCATCTGTATAAGTTGTGAGTGGGGGTCGAGACATTTCGGTTGTCTTTGATACCATAGGACCCATGTGTATGGTTCTAGTAAGTAGCTAAAGAAGCATTTCACCGCTTGTAAGTGACTTTCGGTAGGCTTAGCTCGGATACGGCACATAAGCAGACAACATTAGTTAAGGGCAGGTGACTGGCTGTATAGATACAGTAAGGATCCAATCTTGCATGGTAAAGTGTAGCATCAACTGTTTCCTCTGTAGATCTTCATCTAGGTTTCTTGTTTTCTATTCATGGGTGTGTCAACTGTTGCAGTACGTATTTAACCTTTTTTAACGTTTTCAGAAGCATATTTGTGAATTGGTATTTGAAGATGCTATGGGACTTTAGAAATTTGTAATCCTAGGAAGAATGACATTCTGCCCCATCATCGACATCTTAAACTTAGTGGTCATCAGATTAGCAAAACGCATACACATAGCTGTATTAGTGATGCAAATATTATATCGTAACTTAAATTTAAACAGTAAATAAGTAGTTTTTTTTTTTTTCCCCCAGCATGTCTTGTGTGAAGAGTTTGGATCAACTGCACCTTTGGAGAATTGTTGAGAGATAAGGAAGCTTGACAGCATATCATACCATGCACGTGGTGCTTGTTTTAGACCGTAAAGAGCCTTTTTAAGCTTGTACACATGCGATGGGTTTGTTCCTGAACAACTAATCTTTGGTTATGAAAGTAGGGGACTCTTGCTTTAAGGTCGCCATTTAAGAAAGCCATTTTGATGTCTATTTGGTAGATTGTCATATTCTTGTGAGCGGCATTTGCTACAAAGATACGAATGGCCTCAATTCTAGCAACCGGTGAAAATGATTCCTCGAAATCGATTCCTTCTTCTTGTCTAAATCCTTGAGCAACTAGTCTAGCCTTGTTCTTTAGTACCCAGCGAAATTCATTTCTCTTGACTTTATAAATCCATTTTAACTTGATCAAGAATACATTATCTGGACATGACACCAATTCTCAAACTTTAAGTCTTTTAAATTCATGAATTTCTTCTTGCATTGCATCGATCCATGACGGTTTGGTCTTTGCTTGTTTGAAGCTATTTGGTTCTACTGAAGTTAGGAAGGCATCATAATAACACCACATGGCATCAGTGTGAAGTTTCTTTCTTATAGATACAGAGCGAGAAGGATCACCGATCACATTGGCTATAGGATGATCCTTAGTCCATCTACCAATGTGTTCCAATAGAGTGTGGAGTTGTCTCACATTAGATGATGATCCATGAGAAGTCGAGTCTTCGTTAGGAGATTCATTAAGAGAATCATTATGAAATGTTGGTGTTTTTGGTGATTCTACAAAACCTTGAGAAATAATTAGAGAATGTTCTTGTTCTTGTGATGTTGGAATACTTATTGATGGAGCATCCTGGTCGATGGAAGTTGACACAGGAGAATCAGCTAATACTTCAGCTCTTGGAGCAGCAGCTTCTTGAACTGGAGAGACAGCAATTAGTGGAGGATGAAAGTATTCATCGAACATTGGTTGAAACAAACTATCCTAATCATCTCTTTTTGGTAGAATACAAGGTTGTTGAGAAATAGTGTTTGGAACGAGTCCTGTACTGGGTGTAGCAGAAGTCATATAATGAAGCTCGGGTCCTGGACTGAATTGTTCAGAAGCCATAGTTGTTAGCTCATCGAATGCTACATGAATTGTTTCAGTAATTATCCGGGTCTTTCTGTTGTAGATTCTGAACGCTTTCTTTGCAGGCGTAACCAACGAAAATCCCAATATCTGCTTTTGCATCAAATTTACCCAGATCCTCATGGTCATTGGTAGGATAATAAAGTGCACCAAATACCTGAAAGAATGAAAGTCCGGTTTCTTGTCTTGCATAAGCTCGTATGGAGTTTTGTTGTATCAAAGGCGTATCAAAGAACGATTTTGGGTATAACAAGCAGTGTTGATAGCTTCGGCCAGAGAAATAATTGAGCTTTAGAAAATATCAGCATAGTTCTAGCAGATTCAACAAGAGTCCGATTTCGCCTTTCGACAACATCGTTCTGCTGAGGAGTGCGAGCTACAAAAGTTTGATGCGTGATGCCAACATTTTCATACCATTCCCGAAGTGTCTGATTGACAAATTCAGTTCCATTATCTGTTCGAACATTCCGGACTGTGGCTTTCAAACGAACTTGAATGTTTTTAATACATTTGATGATGGCCGTAGGAGCTTCATCTTTTGTCTTCAAAAATCTGACCCAGGTAAATCTTGAGTAATCGTCGACTATCACTAAGATATATCTTTTCCCGTTAATACTAGCCACACGCATCGGGCCACACAAATCCATATTGTAACACCCTCATTTTTCATATATCAGCGGAAGGGTTATTTTGGAGATAGTTTTAATAACAATAATCAAGCATAGAAAAACGAATCGATAAAGAGACGTTTTTAAATATAACATTCGAAACTAAAAAGTTTCACAACTAGGTCCTCCAAATCATTATAATAATCAATACAATCATTTTCAAATATTTCTTTGAATGGATTTTTATTTAATGGGCCTTCAATAAAAGTTTAATTTCCACACGATCACCCGAAATCTCCATCGCCGAATTACATTCAAGGATCTGAGATATAACTTGCTAAAAAGTAAACAATATGTTGAGTGAATCCATTAGAGTTTATTATAATAAATTCCGAAACACCAAGTATCATTTCTCAAATTCTCAAGGAAAATAATGATTGTTCAGACAACGTTATAGGGGGATTATATAAGCCTCATGGACATTGAACTTACATATAATCAACATATTGTCACTATACACCTTCTCACAATTAGGCGCATATTACTCTCTATGCAATGCATCGTTGGTGTCATTTTCCGACACAAGACGATAGCCAGTAGTCAGGATTGGAGGTGGAGCATCAAATAGGTACTATTTCATGTTAAGCGGTTACAATTACCCGTAGGTTAACATTCATGATTTCCGGGGTCTTTTTATCTAGCGAGTTTGGCTATCTTATAATAATCAAGGCTACTTGCATAATTTGGTCTCCTTTGTGTTCTATTTTTAAAACTAAGCATGTTATTCTCCCTCGCGGTTTTTTAAAACAGTTAAAGTATTAAAATGTGAGCTAGGAATCACTAGTGTGTCGAAAGTGTATAGCAATTTGAATTAAGAACATCGGAATAGGCGAGTGATCAACCAAGACCCTTATTTACAATTAGTAAAGGTTCTTAGGTTTCTAGTCGATAATAATGAACGAATTTCATATATAATTAAAAAAAAAAAAAAAAGTTTTAAATTTTATTATGTATACATGTAGTTATCATGATGATAATTTTATATGTTGTAAGTATTGTATATTATGCTTTTAAAATTTTTAATTTGCACTTTTGCCATTTCAACTAGTTTGTTATATTAAGCCCCAAAAAAAAAAATAAATAAAAAGAACCATTAAGCCCATTAACCAAGCCTATTAAGCTCTTTTGTGGATATTATCATTTTAAGACCAGGTCCTAGTCCATTTATAGTGTCCAAGTGGGTTGGGCCTAATGCTAAGTCCATATAGTCCATTTTGTTTCATTGGGCCTAGTGGTCCAATAAGCCTTACGGGTCCATTTTAGCTAGTATACCACTTTTATTATAAGTTTTCGGGTTCTCGGGGTCGGGATACTTTTATCATCAGTTTATTAGCCTTTTAAAACTCCCAAGAAGTGGGTCCTATCACCTCGGGTTTTAGTCATAAAACCATTTTACATAATATAGAGTTCCGGTTTTTTTTTTTTTAGAAAATTTTATATACTTTTGTGCTACGAAAATAGTTGTAATTTATAAACCATAAATTGTATAATTTATATATTTATATGCTTGGCTTCATATTTAAGTCTACTTTACAGATTCAAACTCATTTTAGTACATCTATTGATTATATTTATACATATGGTTACTTTTATTCATATAGGTCATATTAGGTTTTAGGACTGAAATTTCACTTTCACCATTTTTGATGCCATTTAAAAACCACTAGGAGATGGTTGACTATCCAATTGGTTCAGAATCTACGTGATTTATCTAAGTCCCATAGTTTTCACTTTTTAACCAACTCAGTACGTAACTATGACTTTTTACACCATATGTACAACAAGGTCAGAATCAACTAGTTTTAGAGTTTTGGTCATATCTCACTCAATATTTACTTTCTAAAGGTGATCCAAATTTCCAAGTGTTCACAAAAGGATTACCTACAACCTATTGTAATCAAATCCAACCTCAAACCTATTGAGAATTACAAAACCTACTGTTTATTACAGCTCATAATTTTTATAATCTTTTCACTTGTTTTAGATGACTATTTTAGCTATAATTAACCTAGATCTATACATGCATGGCCATTTTTATTACTTGATCATCAAATATCATACATGTACATATACATTTGAAAATAAAAATAAAATGATAACAAAACTTATAAAGTTTTACCACAATAAAAATGATGATGATGATCTAATGATAAAAAATATACAAGACTTCAATCTTCAAACTTGATCTTCACCCAAAATAATTTTTGACCACCATTTTCTTTACCCAAATGACTTTATAAAAACCCTTATAATCTCAGCCCCAAAGTGTATATAACCCTTCTTGAAAACCCTTTTAATCACCTCCAAAATTCAATAACCATACTAGGAAATCATCCTAACTTGAGTGCTTAATATTTGATCTTCAAAATTTGTATAGAATTGGTGTTTTTGTTGGGATATGTGGCATCTAAGGGTGAGAGGTTGAGATAAATTTCAGATTTTAAGTTGTAAGATATCACTTGTGTGTGTGTGCGTTGGTCAAAGTAGGCTTATATATGCCTAGACCAAAAATCCCAAGTGTATACACATTAGGTAAAATTGATCACCAAGGGGACACTTGTCTCTTTGGTTTTGCCACCCCTATGGGGTGTGATATTAGTGGGATAAGTTTAAAAACTTGTCCCACATTTTGTAAATGCGAGTATTATCAAAGTCCGATATTTAAAAAGGTACGCTACGTAAAGGTTTTACGTAAAATACAAAAAATGCACGTAACACGAAAAATAAAAACGAATGTGATAAAATTGTTTCTATGGCATTTTGAAAATATAAGCGTTGATGCTTAACGTCGGATTCGCCGGTTCTTTGTAAACGTCGCGTAAAAATGCAATCTTAAGCCCTAATTCTCCCGGTTAGTCGTGAGTTCATATCTCAACATAAAAATGAAAAATATACTTAATACTCGAGAATAAAATAACGACCTAAAATTAACGGATTGTCATAGCATTTCCCCCTAAAAAGGATCTTCGTCCCTGAAGATCAATTCATCTTGCCGTTCATTTCTTATTAAAATCAAAGAGATGAGGGTATTTTTTCCACATTTGATCCTCCCTTTCCCATGTATATTCCGGTCCACGACTCGAATTCCATCGAACTTTGACTATTGGGATCCGACTTTGCTTAAGTTGCTTTACTTCTCTATCCATGATTTCGATGGGTTCTTCGATGAAATGCAACTTCTCGTCGATCCTTACTTCGTCAAGAGGAATAATAAGATCTTCATCCAATAAACACTTCTTCAAGTTCGAAACATGGAATGTATTGTGTATTCCTTGAAGCTCTCGGGGTAATTTCAGTTTAACAAAAGATTTTCAAAAAAAATAAACAAAAGGATTTTTGAAATCTTTTAACTATAACTGTGCAAGCGAGATCTTTGAATTACCAATGGACAAGAATGAGAAGGATTTATATATATATATGGAAAAATATATATATGTATATATATGTTATAGAATGAAATTTTCATTTATTTGAATATAAATGTTAATTATGTAATTATTTAATATATTTTACTCGAACCTATGTTTTTAACATTTTTAGGTTTCCTGCTATAGACTTTTAACTCTGGTTTTTGTATTTCATCTGAGTGGGAAGTGGTTTGCTTAGGAGGCACTACGTTAGTTGAGGTGATCCTAGTTAAAGGGCACAAATTACCAACTATAGTGAAAGTTCTGCCTGTTGGTTTCCACTTAAGTCCTACTTTAGTGAATACATGACCCGTAGGTTTCCAAACATTTTGTTTTTTATGTTTCTTAGCAGATTTAGAACGTTTATTCTTATTTTGCACAAGATCAAGAAGACATTTATCATGAACACCATCAAACATAGATTTATTACAAGAAGCACAGAGAATTTCAGAATTCGCATTTGATAGAGAATGCTTAACATCAACATCACAAACATGTTTAACAACATGATTTTTTTTATTAACTTTCCTAGGTTGGGCTTCTACTTTATACTTCTTATTCCTACTTGGTTTTTGCGAGATCCTGTCATTCTTTTTATTGCCTGGAGGCTTTGATCCGCAATTACTAGTAGAACACTTCATTCCTGTAGAAGACAACACAGATGTGTAAGAATCTGATGTATTAGAAGACTCTACCTGTTTAATGTTGTTTGAGGATGTGAGAGGTTCAGCAAACCTAACTTTCTTGACTTTGTTCATGGGTGTGATATCAACCTTCTTAGAACTAGGTGTTATCGCATTAGGGCACGTATCTTGAACATATACAAGCAATTCCTGAATTCTTGTGGTATACTTACAAGCAAGGTCTAAATCGTCATCTAAAGGTTGTTTCGCCTTAGCTTGTTTGACTATTTCCCAAAGAATATTAGCTTGTTGTTGAGTGTTCCTAAGATAGTCTATGTGAACTTTCCTATTTTGCAATAACCTAGGAGGCAACGGTTCTAAATCAAGCTTGAACATGCCTAGAGCAATAGTGGTGGCAGATGGTATTTGCACAACATTTTCACCAATTTCTTTCCCTTTTGATTTTCGTAAATCATTTTTCAAAGATGTTATTACAAAAACCTTATCTTGAATTTGAGCTTTTAAATCCTCATTTTCCATAGATTTTAAGTTCAGTTTGTTAATTAAAGAGTCACATTGTTCTTTATGACGAACACGTGTCTGTTAGATTAAGTCAAACTGATCTTTAAAAACCTGTTTCACATGATTAATTTCATTACAAATACGTTCATTCTCAGAAAGCAATTTCGCCACACTATTCTCCAATTCCTCATTTATGGGCTCAAGATCACATTTATCATGATTAACATTCTCTTCCGTAGTATTCTTTCTCAAAGATTTGATAATATCCTTCAACTTACAAATGGTCATGTCTTTGTCTTATAGCCGAGCTTTCAAATCATTAATTTCAAAATAGTCTTGAATTTCAACATCCTTTTGATTAACACAAAATTCATCATTTTGAAAAACTTCTTGTTTTAATTGCATTGACACTTCTAAAGAAATACAATGTTTTTCAAGTTGTGAGTGATTTTTCAAAAGATCGTTATATGCTAGTTTTGATTTGGAAAGCTCAGCATCAAGATTCAAACACTTTTCACACAGGTCACATTTTTGCATTTTCACATTCACAGAATCATCATTCAAAGACATAGAATTCATCACAGTTAACAGAACATCTTAAGACATGATTTTTTTGTAAGAGTCGATCATTTTCCAAAAGAATTTCCTTCTTAGTAATCTCTAAACATTTTTTATCAACTAAAAACTGTTGAACAGACGCTTCCATTTGATCAAAAACTGTTTGAACTTCCGTTATTTCATTTAGAAGATCTTTATCAAACACATTGAAAATGTCCTTTAAAGATTTTAGAAATGGAATAATTTCTTTGTTAAAAACAGCTTTTGTATGTTCAAACCCCCATTCACCTTCTTTAAGAGCACTAGGTGTTGTCCTCTTTTTTACCACAGAGTCAAACTGGGTGAGGTGGAATTTAAGCTTTTTAAGGCTTGCATTCACCAAACTCACCTTAGGTAGTTCACTGGGAACATCCACTATGACAGGTGGTGAATAAGAAGGTTTAATAGTAGGATTAAACGTATGAAACCAAAATGCTTGTTTAGCCGATAATTCTTGTTGTGGGGAAAACGTGTTTCATAATCTTCCATTAGTCTATTTAACTTTTCATAATCAATAGGTTTATGAGAAATGTTTTGTTTAACAGTTTCTGGATCCTTTGCTTTTTTAGACATTTTTGATCGACTCTCTTCTTCCAAAATCAATGTTTCTTCATCATCAATTACATGCATAGCAACATGTGTTTTAGATATAACAGTACCATCATACAAGGTTGGTTTTATCCGCTGAGCTTTCCTAAGGTAAAACAGATTTTGATAACCTAGAGCTTGTTTGTGTATATTATCATAAAACGCTTGCGGCTTAGATAACATATGCACTGTCTGAGCAGATTGACCCACTTTAAAAATGATATTATCAACTTCCTTAATCTTCTTTTCTAAATCAATTTCATTTTCCATATATTTATCTTCTTTTTCTTTGGATTCATTTTTTAAAACTGCGAAAGATTGCAATACAGATTCCTTATCTTTGATTTGTTTAGAAAGATATTGCTCAAGTGAGTCAATTTGTTCTTTGAGTGCAAGTTTCTCCCTAATCATATCATCCATTTGAGAATCAATCATTTTTTCATGACTACTTAAATCAACATTAAGACGTTGTTCAAAAGTTTTAACTCTTTCTTTATATCTTTCTAGCTCAGTGGTTATTGATTTATTATTTTGTTCCTTATTAGCCTTTTCCCAATTATTAACATGATTAATCATTTGTTCTGACATTTGTTCAATCACAGATAAAATCATTGAATCTTATTGTGCCTGCAAATTAGTATCTTGAACAGTTACTTGTTGTGTTTCTTGCAAATATTAAGAATATGGAATGATATTGCTATCACTAGATATCTCGTTATCTGTAAAATCCATAACTGGTAATTGTTCAAAATTCTGCAATGCATGCACACTTTGATTATCCATATCATTTTGATAGGTTTCAGAATTAGGTACCTCTGAGATAACGTCAGAACCATAGTTGGAAATGTTGGCCATAAGAACCGCTTGAGCAGTCGAGAGATCATCATAATCAGAATCATAAGTATCAAGATCCTCAGTCTGAAAAGCAACATTGTGAGGAATGACTGTCTGAACTTGACTTGCTGGAATTCCTGGATTTGCAAGAAATGCGAGTTGCTCCTCATCCAATATTTGTCCAGCTTCTTGAGCTTCTGCTAACATTGCTTTCTTCTTATACCATGTTGCATTCCGTGGTCACTTCAGCTGAGTGCATTGCCTAGCCATATGTCCTTCACCTTGACAGTTGTAGCACTTAATAACTCTTGCTTGCCCACTTGCAGTATTTCCCCTTGAACTAGTAGCATTGCCCTTATACGTATTACCAGAATAATTTTGCCTTTGTCTCCCCTAAACTTGTTGCATTGTAACCCTGCCATCTTGAATAGTGGCTTGGTTTCTTGGATTAGAAGAAGTTCTGAGCTGATTATTGGTAGTAGGGAACCTTGAAGAAGCTACAGCCGTTAGAAAAGCCATTGCTTTATTGAGACAAGCAATTGGATCATCTCCAGGATAAAACACAGGAACAGCAAAACCTGAGTCAACAAATGGTAATTCAGTCATAAGTTGTGTAGGAGCTTGAGGTGATTGATAAGAAACTTGTAGAATTACTTGTGGTACAGTCGGGGTTTGATTATTCATTTGAGACTGATATGAATATGATGGTGGAATGGATGAATGATTGAATTGAGGTTGTGATGGATAATGAGATGAGTAATGTTGATTGGGTTGAATTGATCCATGTTGTGATGGTGAAAACTATTGTGATGGTGAAAACTGTTGTTGTAGTTGAGGATTGTTGTAAGATGATTGATAAGGGTTGAAGTGAGGTGGTGTCATCTGCTGATTTGCAACGAATGCAAGTGGATCTTGATTGCGTTCACGCATAATGCGGACTTCATTTGCATGGAGTTCGTGTTGTTCAAGATATGCATGAAGTTGATCAAAGTTGGAGGTATGCAAATCTTTCATAAGCTTGACATCAGTCACAAACTTACTCCATTCAGGTGGAAGACTGTTTAAGAACTTGGTATTAACTTGAAATTGCTCCATGTTCATCTTGTAGATGTTCATATCATTAATCAGCTGAGTAAATCACAAGTAATACGTATGAAGTGATTCCCCCTTGATATGAGTAAACTTATCAAATGCATCATACAACTTACATTCTCTTTCCTGCTTTGTCAAAGATGTACCTTGCATCAGTAATTGAACTCTCTCCTAAAAATCTTTAGCAACTCTATGATGATTCACAAGTGAATAGATATCAGTAGGAAGACCTTGAAAAATGATATTGGTAGCTTTCATATCACAATCAGCTTGAATTTTCTCAGCAGCAGATAATTCAGCATATTTCTTAGTTCTGATCACACCGTTCTCTTCAATTGTATGCCAAATGAGAGGACCATGTTCAACTGATTCAAGTATCATTCTTCCATGTTCTCTATTTGTATGTATAATTCCATTCTACTTTTCTAAGAATCATGCAGGTCTTTGTCTAACATGGGTGGACGATTGTCAGCACCGGAGAGTATCATGTACTCAGCAAGAGTATTCTTTTGACCAAGTGAAATCATTGGATCCGTTTCAATGTGATAACATTAAAATGATCGTACAGTGATAGGAGGTTGTTGTGTTAAAGTGAGTTTTGATTAATGAAATTGAGTCTTTTGGAATACACGGGATTTTACAATTCTTGATAAAACTGAGAAATCGAATATTCACGGGATTTTACGAATCAAAGAACAACCGTATAATTCACTTAATAAACGTGTATAGTTCTCCTTAGTCAAGTGTATAAAACACCCAAGCAAAATGTATAAATCACCTTCACAATGGAATGTATAAATCGCCTTTTGTAAAAGAGGATGTATAAATCGCCTAATTTAGAACGTATAAATCGCCTGAGTAATCTAGAACGTATAATTCGCCTATGTTATCACACGTATAAATCGCCTTTGTTATCAGACGCGTATAAATCGCCTTTGTTATTACATGTATAAATCGCCTTTGTTATTACACGTATAAATCGCCTTTGTTATTACACGCGTATAGATCGCCTACACAAACTTACGTATAAATCGCCTGACTTATGAAAAACGTATAGATCGCCTGTTGAAGTGTATAAATCACCCAATTCACTACAAAACTCAAAATCTTAAAAAGACACACTTTTTGACGTTTTTACCTGATTTTTCTTGTTCAACTTAACTATCTAAGACTATTAGAACCTTAAAAACATAAACTTTAACGTTTTTAACACGAAAAATTTTGAAATCAAGATTCTTCGTACAAAACCCTCTTTTAACCAAAAAAACTCAAAAAGATGAAAATTTTATGGTTTTTGAAAGATTTTCTTGTACTTCTAGCCTAAACTAAGATAAATAAGTAATAAAGTTATGGTCTTTATGGTTTTTAAACCATCAAAAAGTGAAGACTTTTTGAATGGATTCAAACCAAAACTACACGAGCTAAACGAGTAACAAACGCACATAAAACCTTCACAAACACCCCATGGCTCTTGATACCAATTGTAGAATAATCTTACACAAGTATGGAATGATTTACTTGGAGTTTTAGAGAGAGAAAGAGGTGGTTGGATGAGCATTTAGAGAGAGAAAGAAAAACATGTAATATTAACTTGATGAAATGAACAACCAACACCCTCTCCAAGCAATGGAGAGGGTACTTATACTTCTTACATAGCCGGCCATGGGCTTGTCCATGGGCCTTTGGCCTGGTTAGCTTACTAACTTAACTTAACATCTTACTACGAGCTATGACTATCTATATTGGAAGTGACCGACACTTTTTCATATTTATAATAGTATTCCACCAAATAGAGATGATTGGGATCATTTGTTTAAACCTATGTTCGATGAATACTTCAATCCTTCAACAATTGTTGTTTCTCCAGTTCAAGAAGATGCTGCTCCGAGAGCTGTGGACTTAGCCGATTCGCCTGTGTCAACTTCCATTGACCAGGATGCTCCATCACCAAGCATTACATCAATACAAGAACAAGACCATTTTCCAATCATTTCTCAAGGTTTTGAAGAATCGCCTAAAACACCACTTTTTCATGATGATCCACTTCATAAATCACCTCATGGAGACTCAACTTCTCAAGGATCACCATCTAATATGAGACAAACCCACACTCCATTCGAACACCTTGGTAGATGGACTAAGGATCATCCTATAGCAAACATGATTGGTGATCCTTCTCGCTCTGTATCTACAAGAAAGCAACTCTAGACTAATGCCATGTGGTGTTACTTTGATGCCTTCCTAACTTCTATGGAATTAAAGAACTTCAAACAAGCAATGACCGAACCATCATGGATTGATGCAATGCAAGAAGAAATTCATAAATTTAAAAGACTAGAAGTTTGGGAATTGGTGTCGTGTCCAAATTAAGTGTTGTTGATCAAACTAAAATGGATTTATAAGGTCAAGACAGATGAATTTGGAGGGGTACTAAAGAATAAGGCTAGACTCGTTGCTCAAGGATTCAGGCAAGAAGAAGGAATCAATTTCGAGGATCATTTGCACCGGTTGCTAGAATAGAGGCCATCCGTATCTTTGTAGCAAATGCCGCTCACAAGAATATGACGATCTACCAAATAGATGTCAAGACGGATTTCTTAAATGGCGAGCTTAAAGAAGAGGTCTACGTTTCTCAACCAAAAGGATTTGTTGATCAGGACAACCCATCACATGTGTACAAGCTCAAAAAGGTCCTCTACGGTCTCAAACAAGGACCACGTGCATGGTACGGTATGCTGTCAAGCTTCCTAATCTCACAACATTTCTCCAAAGGTGCAGTTGATCCAACACTCTTCACACGGCAAGCTGGGATGGACTTATTACTGGTAAAAATTTATGTTGACGATATAATATTTGCATCCACTAATACTTCCATGTGTGATGAGTTTGCTAACCAGATGACCGCTAAGTTTAAAATGTCAATGATGGGACAAATGTCATTCATTTTAAGATTACAAATTTCATAAAGTCCCAGAGACATCTTTATTACCCAATCTAAATATGCTTCTGAAATTGTTAAAAAATATGGTTTGCTTACTACTGATTCTATCGATACACCCATCGTTGAAAAGAATAAACTAGATGAAGATCTACAGGGGACACCAGTTGATGCTACAGTTTACCGTGGCATGATTGGATCCTGATATCATCAAATAACGTCATATATTTCTATCATTTATCCCATATGTTTTACCCACTTTTGTTTAAATTATTGCAAGATATTGGTACTTAATTGCTTAAAGTTTGATATTGCAGTAATTATGAAGTCACTTGTGAAAAAGAAGCAAAAAGGCGCAATTATGGAGCTTAAACAAAGACGATGAATGCTTCGGAATCGATGATTTGGACCAAACTATACACTCGAAAGCTCAGGAACTGATGGAAAACGACCATACTGATTCATTCCTGTTTAAAGATCTAGACATCGACCAACCCGACTCAGAGAGACAGAAAGAACAATCTAATTCTGGGAGATCGATACGGCGTATCGAGATAACAGATACGGCGTATTCAGGGCCACAAAAGACGCAGAACTTCAAAACAACGCAGAATGAACACCTCTACTCAGCTAGTGCCAACGAGATCGACGAAAAGAAGCCAGAACTGAAGGATCTCCCTGCACATCTCGAGTACGCATTCCTAAATAAAGATGGAAGCTGTCTGATAATCATCTCATCTAAATTAACCTCTCTATCTAAAATTAACCCAAATGAAAATGCTTCATCATTGCAAAAGTCTTAGAGAAACACAATGACAGAGTAATCGGCTTGGAATGATGGGCAGATATTAAAAGGATTAGCCGTCATTTTGCCATACACAAGATCACTTGTGGAAGAGAACTCAAAACTGTCATCCAACCTCAGCCGTAGTCTTAAACCCAAAAGGACCAAGAAGAATGGCCCCCTAAACAAAATACGTACATATGTCTACTCGATTCAAAATCGTCAGACTACTCGATTCCGGGTTAATCTACCCTATCTCAGATAGCCCGTGGGTCAGCCCCATTCATGTTGTTCCAAAGAAGGAACGAATGACCGTGGTCCTGAACGATAACAACGAACCTATTCCTTCTCGCACAGTTACAGGGTGGTGCATGTGCATTGATTACCGAAAACTTAATGACGCAACACGCAAAGACCATTTTCCCCTCCCTTTTATTGATCAAATGTTGGAACGCTTATTCGGGAATGAATTTTATTGCTTTCTTGATGGTTTCTCTGGATTCTTCCAAATTCTAATCGCTCATGAGGATCAAGAGAAAACAACATTTACCTGTCCCTATGGAACTTTTGCCTATCGAAGAATGCCGTTTGGACTTTGTAATGCTCCAGCAACCTTCCAAAGATGCATGACTGCTATATTCCATGACATGGTCGAAGATTTCATGGAGGTTTTTATGGACGATTTCTCGGTGTTCGGTAATTCTTTTAACCACTGTCTTGGTAACTTAGATAAAATGCTTGCAAGATGCGAAGAGACCAATCTTGTGTTAAATTGGGAAAAATGCCATTTTATGGTAAAAGAGGGAATCGTCCTGAGACACAAAATATCTGGGAGGGGGATCGAGGTTGACAGGGCAAAAATTGACGTAATAGCCAAACTACCTTACCCAACTAATGTCAAAGGTGTTAGGAGTTTTTTGGGACATGCTGGGTTTTATCGTAGATTTATAAAAGATTTTTCCATGATTTCTAAACCCATGACCCAGCTCTTAATGAAAGATGCAAAGTTTGATTTTTTTGATAGTTGCAAAAACGCATTTGATGAATTAAAAGAAAAACTTACCTCTGCACCTATCATAATATCCCCTGATTAGAACATACCTTTTGAACTAATGTGTGATGCTAGCGACTTTACCGTAGGAGCAGTCTTGGGGCAAACGATAGACGGGAAATTTAAACCCATTTATTACGCTAGCAAGACCCTTAATGATTCCTAGGCACACTATACTACTACTGAAAAAGAGCTTCTAGCAGTTGTCTTTTCTTTTGATAAATTTCGCCCTTATTTGGTTTTATCAAAAACTATTGTCTACACTGATCATTCTGCTTTGAAGTATTTATTCAGTAAACAGGATGCCAAGCCAAGACTCATCAGATGGGTTCTGCTTTTACAAGGATTCAACATTGAGATCAAGGATAAAAAAGGAGCAGAGAATCTAGCCGCTGATCACTTGTCTAGGCTCGAAAATCCAAACGTGGGGATGTTAACCGAAACAGAAATTGCTGATGAGTTCCCTGATGAGCAACTTATGGTATTGAAAACTACTTCCGACAACAATGAACCATGGTACGCAGATTATGTCAACTACATCGTTGAAAAAGTAATACCCCCCAAATGGACGTTTGAAAAAAGGAAAATATACTTTTCTCAAGTAAAATACTACTTCTGGGACGAGCCTAATGCATTTAGGCTTTGCCCAGACAACATAATGAGAAGATGTGTCGCCAGTGATGAAATTTCTGAAATTCTCGCCCACTGCCATTCTGGACCAAGTTGAGGGCACCATAGTGCTTCAATAACCAGAAGAAAAGTGTACAAATCCAGATTCTTTTGACCTACCATCTTCAGAGACGCAAAAGATTACGTATCGAAATGCGACGCATGCCAGAAGTCAGGAAACATATCCTCCCAAAATGAAATGCCACAAAACAACATACAAGTATGTGACGTATTTGACGTTTGGGGATTGGACTTCATAGGACTCTTTCCTGACTCAAGGGGTAATAAATATATATTGGTGGCGGTAGACTATGAGTCAAAATGGGTGGAAGCTCAAGCGTTACCCACAAACGACGCTCGTGTAGTGGTAAAATTCCTAAAAGGGTTATTCGCCAGATTTGGGGTTCCTAAAGCCCTAATAAGTGATAGGGAAACTCACTTTTGCAATTCTCAGTTAGAAAAAGCGCTGCAGAAATACGGTGTGACTTATAAAATATCAACGGCCTATCACCCCCAAACTAACGGGCAAACTGAGGTAACCAACAGAGCCATCAAACGTATCCTGGAACGATCAGTTGGATACAACCCAAAGGTCTGGTCAGAGAAGCTCAACGATGCATTATGGGCATTCAGAACAGCCCACAAAACACCAACAGGATGTACCCCATTCAGATTAGTCTATGGAAAGGCATGCCACTTACCAGTTGAGGTTGAACATAAAGCTTATTGGGCGTTAAAACAATGTAACATGGATCTGACGACTGCTACAAAAACCGTTTCATGGCACTCAACAAACTTATGGAGTTGCGAAACGAGGCTTACGAGAACACTCGGATCTATAAGGAAAAGACAAAAAAATGGCACGACTCGAGACTACGAGGGGATAAAAACTTCGCAGCTGGGGACAAAGTTCTGTTGTTTAACTCACGCTTCAAATTGCATCCAGGAAAGCTCAAATCAAAATGGTCTGGACCATTCACTGTAAAAAATATGTACCCATATAGAGCAGTGGAAATCACTGACAAGAATAACTTCAGCTTCAAAGTCAATGGACATAGGTTAAAGAAATACTACGATGGATCCATCAATACTGAAGAAAACGAGGTGGTTGAGCTAAATGAAGCGGAAAGGTAAAGAAGAAAAAAGGTCAAACTTAAAGACCGGCTGAAACAAAAGTGCTCCCCGGGAGACAACCCGGTTATGTTTTTAATTGTTTGTCGCATTTAAATTGTTTGAATTTTAATTTAATGTTGAGTCTGTCTGTCAGACATACATACAGCGTATCAAACCCCTCTGGATACGACGTATGCATGTCTGAACAATTATCAGTTTTTAATATTTAATTTCCAGTATTTAATTGTTTTCGCAGGTTTACATACGGCGTATCCTAGGGTTTGGGATACGGCGTATTATAACCTGTACAGTTGTGTGTTTAATTGTTTGCTTGTATTGTAGGTTAGCAAAAGCACGAATTGCACGAACGTCTTCTAACTTTTATGCAAGACCTTACTGTAAATGAAACCGACTTCAAAAGTATAGTCTGAAAATACCCCGTGTTAACTTCTGCTCGGCATTCAAATGCCCCGTCAACACTCTTTTTGCTCAGACACTTAAAATGGAGAACCATTCGGAGCAAACAATCAGGGAAGTTTCCTCGTTCTAATTCTTTTCCCTAGGGGTGTTCGCGGGGCGATTCGGTTCGGCTAGTTGGAAGATTTAAACTATCCGTTGCGAGGCGGGTAATTAATTTTACTATCCGAAATCGAACCATACTAGGCGGGTAACCGGACATGCGAGTACCCGAAGTGAGCGGTTACCCGCAGTTCGGTTCACTGTTAACCATTTTTTACGTTTAATCGAGTTTAACCGTATAAAAAATAACATGGTCTAAAGCATTAAATGTCATTCTAGTAAAATCAAATGACATTGAGTAGATAAAACTCATATAAATTTATTCCGTTACAATATGTGTCATTTAAATATTCGTACATAACATAATTAACAAAATATACTTTTATTCTTCCTTATAAATTACGATCACATTCATGAATATCACACATATATTTTCACAATGTTTTTGAACTAAGTGAGCATAAAAAGTCCGTTATGAATAACATAAGAAGCAATAATATGTTTAATACTGTTAACCATTGTATGAATATTAGTTAGAAAACAATCATGTATAATGCGGATATCTAAAAGTAAAAACTAAAACCGAACCGTGATAAGCGGGTTTTTTCGGTTTTGGTTTTTTTCGGTTTCGGTTTTTTCGGTTTCGGGTTTTTTCGGTTTCGGATTAAGCGGTTCGGTTCGATTCGTCAATTTTTCGGTTTTTTTGAACACCCTTACTTTTCCCATATTATTTAACTATTTGTCTATACAACGAGGATGTTGTATAATTTAAGTAGGGGGATGGAGAATTAGAACGTACTTGTATAATTTAAGTGGGTTGGTCATGAATTGTGGCAGAATCATGGGCCACATTTGAATTGCTATTGATGTGGGCTGGTATCTCCTTCATTATGTAATGCCGGCCCAACAGTTGGCACATGCCTACTCGGTGGTATCTCCTAACAACGTTTTGGCCCAACTGACCCCACCCGGGTCCACAACTATACCAGTAGGGGTGATGGGACCCACGGCTCCTCCGGAACAAGCCATCACAATTCTTAATGCATTCACTGTAGGGACGCTTCATGATCCCGCTACTAGGGCTTGGAATATGGACACATGTGCGAGTTCTCACCTAAATTGTTCGGTTACTAGTCTAAATGATATTTTTAATACATGTATGTATCCATCCATCTTGGTTGGTGATGGGCATTCTATTCCCGTCACCAACACGGGCCATAGCATTTTGTCAACTCCAACTAAATCTCTTCACTTAAACAATGTTCTTATTACTCCCCACATCGTTAAAAATTTAATATATGTTCGTCAGTTTGTTCGAGATAATAACTGTACTGTTGAATTTGACGCGTTTGGTTTTTCTGTTAAGGATTTCCTGACCCGTCGGGTTCTGCTCCGATGTGACAACACTAAGGATCTCTATCCGGTCACCACTCCGTCTTCGATCCCCCAAGCTTTTCTTGTAAGTCAGCACACGTAGCACCAACGACTTGGACATCCAGGAAGTGAAGTGTTGCGACGTCTTGTCTCCAATAATTTAATTTCTTGTAATAAGGAGAAACCTCCCACTCTTTGTCATGCTTGTCAGCTTGGCAAACATGTGAGACTTTCGTTTGTTAGTTCAAATACTATCGTTAATTCGTGTTTTTATATTGTACACTCGGATGTGTGGACTTCACCTATACCGAGCCTTTCCGGTTATAAATACTATGTCTTGTTTTTTGATCACTACTCGCAATTTTTTTGGGTTTATCCTTTAATCCATAAATCTGATGTGTTGTCCAAATTTACGTTGTTTCGTTCTTATGTTCACACTCAATTTAAGTGTGAAATTCGGTCGTTTCAGTGTGATCATGGCGGTGAATTCGATAACCGAAACTTACATAAACTTTTTTCCGACAATGGAATTAAATTTTGATTTTCATGCCCACACACCTCTCAACAAAATGGTAAATCTGAGCGTATGGTTCGCACTATAAATAACATCATTCGGACTTTACTATTTCAAGCCAATCTTCCACCAACATTTTGAGTTGAGGCTCTTAATATGGTCGTTCACTTACTCAATATTTTACCATCCACCGCTATTAACAACGAAATCCCTTATACCCGTTGTTTGGTAAAAACCCAGACTATATCCTCTTACGTACTTTTGGGTGCTTATGTTATCCTCACCTATATCCAAATCATAAACTTGAGCCACGTGCCACACCCGCCATACTTTTGGGACATGCTTCTAACCATCGTAGATATCGTTGCTTCGATTTAAAAACAAACAAAATCGTTCTATCCCATCATGTTACCTTCGATGAAAACATATTTCCATATGGGACCATTACACCGACTTCCGCGCCGTCTTACAACTTTTTGGACGATTCACCTGATATCACTCCACATATACTACCCACTGTTCCTATATCTCAACACCCAAACATTCCACCTACTGGAACAAATAACCACGAAGCCCAACCTACACCTTCTATTAACATTGAAACTCCTATCGGGCCTGCCCACAACTCATCCCCACCTACTTCACCCCAAACTAACTCCTCTCCCTCACCAGCCCACAAACCGGGCCGTGCCTATTTATCCTCTAATAGAAGTAACAGGTCCAAATTTTATTATTTTTACATTTCCCACACCCACAAGCTAAATCATTGCTATTACACTTAGTGTTTATATATTTTTTATCGAATTTATATGTATTGTATCTCATTGTGAGATTGACAAAAGATTATAAATCACACCTAAATAGTTTGATGGATAAAAAGACATTGGGTCTTCACGTCTTAAGTTACCGCATCCACGAGAAAATTCAAAAGAACTGATAGCAAGTGAGTGAAATGGCAAGTGAACCACCATGGCCGATCGACAGAGCGAGCGAAGAGGATGAAAAACAATCTAAGGTGTTGTATGTTATCAAGTCATCTCTATGTTTATATCTCAAAAACTTGTCCCACGTAGATAGAAAGTAGAAGTTATGAGACATTTATAAGTCTCTTTATGGATGTAATAAAGCATGATCAAACATGCACCAACAAAAATTTATTTGTAAAAGTTTCTTGATGTTTTTATTTTATATTTGTTTCGATGTAATTATTTAATACAATGTAAAATTTTCAACCAATAAAGGTAAAAGGCTGTTTTTTCTGTTAGGTATATATAATTTTTAATCATTTGTCAATGATTCGAAAGAATATGAATGCTGTTAAGGGGGTGTTTGGCATTACGTTTTGAAAGGGATTATGTGATATGGCATTATGCTTTACTGCATTTGATATGAGCAGAATTAACTTGCTTATTTAAAACTGCTTATTCCACTCTTAAATAATCGGATAAGAAGCTCGAATAACAAATCCTAAACACTCGCACAACTCCTTATGTTTCGTATAATAAGCAATCCCAGACAGTAAGTACTATAAAAGTAGTTTTGTTGCAGCTACTGCTAAACTGACACCACAATAAAGTGCCACGTCTCAACCCTCTCAAGGGTAGTATAGGAAAGTTTAGATTACTGATATTTCGATATGCATCTTCTACCTTAATTCTAGGAAACATTTTAGATTCTTTTCTACTACTGTATTTCTTTAAATTTTGCATCATGTTTTTCTTGGCATCATCCATTCATTGCTTCAAACATCACTTTTAATCATCAAATAAAAATCTATAAAAAGTGGATTTCATACATCATCATCACCACAAATTAAAACATCATAATATGAAAAAATAATTATCATCTTAATCTTTGTATCATCGCCATCTTGTTTGAGGACTTCACGAGAATGCTACGATCATCTTTACTAATGCATTCAAGTTTATATCATATATTTTTTTAGAACGGCCAACTGACAAATGTTATTCAAAATAAATATGAATTTGCACGAAAAGAAAAGCAAAGGGACTCCCAGGAATGCTCGGGAGTATCGATATGTATGCATTGGGAAATTGGAAATAATTGCCAAAGGCTCTTACAATGGGCTAGTTCATAAGGATTCCGAAGTACTCTAAATACCTAACTCTTATGTTAGAAGCTGTTGTGGATCCAAAATTATGGATTTGACATGCATATTCTGGGGTTCCGGGGGCGAATAATGATCTAAATGTGTTATATGGTTCCCCATTATTTGATGATGAACTGCTGATATAGCTCCAGAGTGTCCGTTTGTGTAAACGGGCATTACATTATAGGAATAGTTACTATTATGTCGATGGTATTTATCCAGATCATTTGGTCACGTTTGTCAAAACGTTTTTCTGTTGCAAGGGGATGAATAATCCCTTGAAGTTTAGAGAGTTCAAGAAGCTGCACAGAAAAGATATTGTAACGGGCTAATTCGGAGTCCTACTAAGGTCGTTGAGGGTCATTATACGATAACCGCGCGTGCAATGCAAATAAACACACACAAGAGAAATAATGTATTGTTGTATATTTTTACTTTACATGATATTGGTAGAGAGGATTTGAATGAAGTTAACATTTCCGAGGATTATGTTTCGTGAATCCAGCACCGAACATTGTTAGAGACTGGGTCGGAAAGATGATGATTACATGTTAGGAATGCACAAAAGAACTACGCGTAGGAAAACCACACGATCTTCGACATGACCTTATATGGAGAATCTGTGGATAATGATGATGAGTAGTTGTGTTTTTATTTATGTAATGTTAATAATGTTTAAGTTTTATGTAATTTTTAAGTTTTATGTATGTTTAATTTGTTAAATTGAATCATAATTTAATTTGAGTTTATTTAAAAAAAAAAAAGCTAAACCATTCTCACTGAATTCTGGTGCCATGGCATTTCTGGTGCCAAACTCTATTTTGCTGACGTGGCACCACTTTTGGAGTTTGGCACCAAAAGTTTGGCACCACGACTCCCTGCGCTCTAAATATATTGTATAACAAGAGTGATGCTTATATCTCAAAAACTTGTCCCACATAGATAGAAAGTAGAAGTTATGAGACATTTATAAGTCTCTTTATGGATGTAATAAAGCATGATCAAACATGCACCAACAAAAATTTATTTGTAAAAGTTTCTTGATGTTTTTATTTTATATTTGTTTCGATGTAATTATTTAATACAATGTAAAATTTTCAACCAATAAAGGTAAAAGGCTGTTTTTTCTGTTAGGTATATATAATTTTTAATCATTTGTCAATGATTCGAAAGAATACGAATGCTGTTAAGGGGGTGTTTGGCATTACGTTTTGAAAGGGATTATGTGATATGGCATTATGCTTTACTGCATTTGATATGAGCAGAATTAACTTGCTTATTTAAAACTGCTTATTCCACTCTTAAATAATCGGATAAGAAGCTCGAATAACAAATCCTAAACACTCGCACAACTCCTTATGTTTCGTATAATAAGCAATCCCAGACAGTACTATAAAAGTAGTTTTGTTGCAGCTACTGCTAAACTGACACCACAATAAAGTGCCACGTCTCAACCCTCTCAAGGGTTTAGATTACTGATATTTCGATATGCATCATCGCTTTCGGTATTTCTTTAAATTTTGCATCATCGTTTATTTTGCATCATCGTTTATTTTGCATCGATATTCATCATCAAGATTGCCCATTCTCCTTCATCAATTCTTCATTATTCATTAGTC
>BQNB010092171.1:0-20532 GCA_026074375.1 Tanacetum coccineum | reverse complement strand
AAGCTTATTAGAGTTTATTTGTGTCTTAGTGTAAAAGTTTTTAGTGTTTTGCCTTTGCTAGCTTTGATTCAATTTCCAGCTTATGTTCTTTGTTTAAATTTTATGTACATTTACTTTCAGTTTTAATTCCCAATCATTCCTTGTTACATTCAAACACCCATCATCAATCGTCTCTTGATTTTCCATTTTAGCATCGTTGGGACATAACGACCCGGAGTTTCTCTATATTGCTTCCGGTTTTCTTGAATTCGTGAGTTCTGACCTTTGTTGTGTATTTTTATATATTTACATATATATATAATATAAAAGGGGTGAGTTCGCGCGTTACCAATTGACAACCTGCATGGTCCGCCATCTGCAATAGGTCTTAAACGTAATCCATAGAGGTGTATTTCGGATACGCAAAGTCCCCAATTAATGTTCCCTCTGAGATACCAAAGACCCAGTTAATGCTTCAATGTGATTTTGGTAGGGCGATGCCTGGATACTAGCACACATTCATACGTGAATACAAGGTCGGTCTGCAGTCAGTGATGTACATAGGGAGCCATCCATCACTAGACAACTTGAGTCTGGTCAACTAGAGTCCCTAAGGGGTCCCTCACCAGTTTAAGCATCCACCATGGGTGTATCAAACAGTATCACAAATAACAGACAATCCAATCCTAATTTCATTAATATTTCTAGAGCAAATTTTGATTGATTAATAAAAATGCCTCCGGGATTTTGAGAAACTTGTAAACCTAGGAAAAAAGACATTTGTCCCATCATTGACATTTGAAATTTAGAACTCATCTCATTGGAAAATATGTCACACGCTTTAGGGTCGGTCGAGGCAAATATGATATCATCTACATATATTTGAACAAGAAGAATATGTTTGCCTGTTTT
The DNA here is from genome assembly GCA_026074375.1 of Tanacetum coccineum. Lineage (NCBI taxonomy): Eukaryota > Viridiplantae > Streptophyta > Magnoliopsida > Asterales > Asteraceae > Tanacetum > Tanacetum coccineum. Next base: position 19,641 of record BQNB010092171.1, on the reverse strand, counting down.
CTGAGTGAATAGTGTCGGATCAACTGCACCCTTGGAAAATTTGTTGTCCAGAAGAAATCGTGACAAGGTGTCATACCACGCCCGAGGAGCTTGCTTTAAACCATACAAAGCCTTCTTCAGACGATAAACATGTGTCGGATGGTCTGGATCAACGAACCCCTCTGGTTGACAAACATAGACTTCTTCCTTTAATTCGCCATTAAGAAATGTTGTCTTGACATCCATTTGATAGATGGTCATGTTTTTACTGGTTGCATTGGCGATGAAGATTCTTATAGCCTCGACGGTGCAAAGGATTCCTCGAAATCAATGCCTTCCTCTTGTCGATATCCCTTGGCCACCAACCGTGCCTTATTTTTTAGAACATCACCGTACTCATCAAGCTTAACTTTGTAAATCCACTTGAGAGCAATTATCATGACACAGTCTGGTTGAGGTACTAATTCCCATACTTGAAGTCGATCAAATTCATGAATCTCATCTTGCATGGCTTGAAACCAGCAATCTTCAGTTATTGCAGATTTGAAGTTCTTTGGTTCGACTTTTGACAGTATAGAGTTATAAAAGCACCACAAGGCATCGGTTGCAAGTTGTTTTCTGGTGGACACCGGTCGAGATGGGTTACCAATGACGTTATCAAGTGGGTGATCCTTGCTCCATTTTCCGAGATGATGAAGTGTTTGAGTGACATAACTGACATCCCCGAATGATGATGCTTTAGAAGTAGGTTTCGAAGCAAGTATGTTTATAAAGGGATCGTTATCAACAGGAGCAAACGGATTTTCTTCCACGAGAGTAGATTCAGCTGCAACGCCTTGATGTATACTTGGAGATTGTAATGCCGAATATGACGGTGAATGACTTAGAGAAGGTGCATCTTGATCAATGGTAGTAGATAAAGATGTACCGGCTGAATTGACTGGAATTGGAGCTGCTTAAGCAGGAGAAACTGGTCTTTCAACACGAGGAGGTTCCAGGTATTCATAGAACATTGGTTGGAATAAAATCTCTAGGTCTTTATTTGTGGGGGGTACATAAGGTGCTGCAGGAACCGGATTTGGTACGAGTCCTGAACTTATCTGTCCAGGCGTCAGAAACGTAGGAGCGGGTCCTGTACTGAGTTGCACAGGAGCCATTGGCTCAGACAGCTCATCGAATAGAACGTGAATAGTTTCCATGATTCGTCGGGTTCTTTTGTTGTAGATTTTATAACCCTTTCTGCTTGGTGCATAACTAACAAAAATTCCAATATCAGCTGTTGGTTGTAATTTTCTAAGATCCTCGCTGTTATTTGTAGGGTAACAAAGAGCACCAAAGACTCGGAAAAAAGTAAGATCAGGCTTCTTATCATGCACCAGCTCATATGGCGTTTTGTTATGACGAGTGTGAATGAGGGATCGGTTTTGGGTGTAACAAGCAGTAGCAACAGCTTCTGCCCATAGAAACATCGGGGCCTTAGAAAATATCAGCATTGTCCTAGCAGCCTCAACAAGAGTACGGTTCCGTCTTTCGACAACGCCGTTCTACTGTGGAGTCCTCAGAACTGTCTTTTGGTGAAAAATACTGACACGTTCATAATATTTAGTCAAATCCTTATTGAAAAATTATGTACCATTATCGGTACGGATGTATCTAACAGTTTTGTTGAGACCGACTTGTATTTGCTTCAGAAATTTGATGACGACCTCTGGGTTCTCATCTTTCGATCTCAAAAACTTAACCCAGGTAAACCGAGAGTAATCATCAACGATGACTAAGATGTATTTCTTTCCATTAATCGTTTGCACTCGCATCGGTCCACATAGATCCATATGAAGGGTATTAAGGACTTCCAAGTTGGTGTTTTCAATTTTGGGTTTGTGGGTATACTTTTTGCTCTTTCCTAGTTGACATGCGGAGCAAAGTAAGATCGTTCCACAAATTCAATCTAGGTAAACCTCTGACTAAGTCCTTTCTTGCAAGGTCATTCATGGTACCGAAGTTCAAGTGGTTCAAACGACGATGCCACAACCATGATTTGTTCTTGGAGGCTTTGGACAGTAAGCAAATTGGGGAGGACTTCATCATGTCTTCAACTGAGATAGTGTACAAATTAGAACCACGAGATCCTTTAATTATTTCAACACCATCAGTATCTCAAACATAACAAAAATGCTTCCTGAATGCAACTTCTAGATCAGAATCGCAAAATTGTCCGACAAAAAACAGATTGTGTCTCAGTCCTTCCACATAGTATACCCTGGAGATCACACTGTCACCAATCACATAATCTCCATAACCCATGATAGCACCAAAGTGATCATTCCCGAATCTAACTATCCTGATGAACTTTTCACGAAATTCCTGAGTCGTGAGCGATCCCCCGTCATATGTTTTGAACAGCCTGAGTCCAAATACCAAAGGATGATCTGTACGACCTGCATTTGAAAATAGACGAAGATGGAGAGTTTGGAAAGTCGGAACCCTAATTTTGGTTTGGTTCCTGTTGGTTAGCACAAGTAATGGCCTGATTCTTGGTTTGCTTAGCAGATACTACTTTGGGTTTAGTGAGCCTAGTTAAAGGGAACTGTTTTCCTAAAGTGAATATTCTTCCCGTGGGTCTCCATTGATGACCAACACTGGTAAGCACTTTTCCTGTGGCTTTCCACACTTGCCTAACTTGCTTAGGTTTCTAAACTTGCTTAACTTTGCGCACAACATTATGAATAGAGAGGGATGCATTCATAGAGTCCAAATAATCAACCACACACATATCATGATTTGCAGAAATTAAGCATTTGTTACATGTTTGGCAAACATAATGAGAATTCAAATTAATTATAGTACACTTAGAGCTAATACTAGAATAAACACGGTTCATGGTTTTCAAACTAGACTTATTAGTCCTAGTATGTTCTTCTACTTTCTTCTTGTTGACACTTTTAGCCGGCGAGATCCTATTTTTCTTGGTATTGCTCCTAGGCTGTGATCCACTAACATTAGTGCAACTATTTACTCCTGTAAGAGGAAGCACAAGGACATTAGTCTTTTGAATGTTTCATGCTCTATCATTTAATCGGTTGTTATTATTTGACGTTACCTTTGATCTCTTAAAAGTAACTTGCTTTTTCTATTTAAAGGTGGTATAGACATGCTTTTTATCTTTTTGATTGAAGTCTTTAGGACAAGTGTCAATCGCATATTCTAATAGTTCTTGAGAGTGTTTATAAAAGAAGTCAAACATATGCAAGTAGATCAATCAATGTTCTTTCAACCTAATAGCTTTCTCCTACTATCTCGGAAGGAGTTCAACACTTTCCTTAAATCTTGAGGAATCTAGATGGACTTCCCTATTGCCTAAAGTTAGATGAAATTGGTTCAACATCTATAGCATACCTACCGGGCGCAAGAACTCTTGGTTTATTCTAAATCTATGTGTGGGGATTTTCCAGATTTTCTTATATTGTCTTTTTATAGATTCTTATTTTCAATAGTTAAGCGCATTTGTCTGTCTATAAGGGCCTTAGCACGTTTGATCTAATAGAATCATACAAATCCTTGTATGCAGTTTAACTTTTGCATTTACTGCCCTAAAAAGTCTTTGTATAGTTCTTGAAAGTGGTAACTTTTTTTCAGTTAATTGGATGATCTGAAAAACTAAAGCCGCTGAAATCAAGGTACGGTCTGCTTTACTAGGGTTTTCTCTTCAATTAGAGATTTGCATTCTCAATTTTTTGATGGACGTGTCTTGTAGTCCTTTAATGGAACTTTCATATTTTTCGTTACAAAGACAGAGTCAAATTAGGAGATCGATCGGGTAGAGATTGGGGTTGTTTCCAAAATCATTCTTTAAGGTTGTTGATTACTTTAAACTATAAATTTAGAGTGATTACCTCAAGATGGAAAAACTGATTTACTAATTCAGAATGGATCAGATCTCTTATTTTGAACTTATCACGTAATTTAGAAAAATCTCCTATCTCTGCTTCAAGTTCCAGACAACGTGTTTTGAAACAAAGGTGTAGCTTCATGCTATCAGTAAGTAAATCTAGATCGTAAGCTCAGAATTCCTTTTGCAATATAAAACACTTCTTTGACATCTAAAGCAATCACAATTACATTTAACATTGCAATAAAAGATTTTTCCGCTCAAATCTCATCATGCTTCCTATTTGACAGACATTTTTGGTCACTCACTTCAAATCTTTTACACAAAATGTCTTTCATTTCTTTAATTTCTTTAATTTTTTTAGTTAAAGCCTTTTAAATACCCTCAAAATGTTCTTTAAGTGTTTTGAAAAATGGAATGACCTCGGTGAGATAACATTCCTTGGTTTGTTCAAAACCCCTTTCCCCTTTAGTGAGCCTCGTTAGTGTAATTCTCTTTTTACAAGTTTTTTCAAATTCCGAAAAAAGTTGTATAAGTGTAAAAATGTTAATTTTTACTTGACTTTTTGTTGGAAGCATCCTAGGGACAAGAGTTGCAGGTGTATTTGGAGGATACACCGTCAACGCTTTGATTGGTCTTGAGGCTGTGGTCTGCTTTTTGAGAGCTTCTGCTTTCATCTTGATGAGATCTTGAGACCAAAATATTTGCTCAGGGGTCAATTGCTTCTGTGGTGTGAAGGTCGCTAGATAATTCTCTTTCGAGTAATCAGGTGGTGCAATCTTAACCTTATGATTCACACACTCTGGGTCTTTCATTTTGTCATTCATTTTCTTCCTAGTCATTTCAGCTATCTCTAGGGTATCCTCTGTGTTGTGCACTATGGCCTGGACATGATTGGTTTTGATAATTTCATGACCATTATATAGAGCAGGCTGAACTTGCTGAGCACGGGTTAGGCATAAGGGGTTCTTGTAGCCAATAGCTACCTTATTCTGTTTATCATAATAGGGCTTTGGTTTACACAACATGTGAACTGTTTGAAGAGACTGGTCTTGTTTGTATAATTTATCCTCGACCTTTTCTTTTAAAGCTTTCATGTCCAAAAATTCTTCAAGGTATTTATTTTCTTTCTGTTTAAAATCCTTTTTCAAAGACGTAACTTCTTCTACCATTGACTTGTTATGGTTAATGGTAGAGGTAAGTTGCAATTTTACAGAATGAAGTTCCCTTTTCAAACTTTCTTCTTTACGATTACGGTCAGTGATAACTATTCTTAATTGTTCATCAATCTTTTGTTCTCTTTCTGTTAATTCAAACTTGGCCCGTCTTTTATACAGTTCAACTTGTTCCTTATATGTCGCAAGTTCAGCAGTCAATGAATTATCAACTACATTGTTCTGTGACGGTTCATATATATCATTTAATATCATCATGTATGCATCATTTGGTACAAAAGATACATTACTTTGTACAACTGGCACTGCGTTGTCCTTTACATACTGATCATACGGAATCATATTACTATCACTCGTATAATCAGCATGTGAGTCAACAACGTAGTTAGGTTGTACATCGTCATGCATCTCGTGTACTTCATGATGTTCACAAACAGCATCCTGATAATGATCATGATCGTGTACCTCAGATAGAATGTCCGAATCATAAGACGGACTGGCTTCATCATAAACAGGATCTGCGGATGATAGATTTGCCATGAATATAGTCTGTGCAGTAGGAGCCTCATCCACATCAGAGTCAAAAGCATCACAATCATCAGCTTGAAACACATTATCTACATTGAGTGCTAAATCGTACACTGATTGCTCATCCACATCCTTATCAACAGCATTATCTTGTCCACCTGCAAGAAACAGCAACTGCTCTTCATCTAGTGCTACCCCATTCTCCTGAGCTTGCATCAGCAACATCTTGTCTTTGAAGTATTCAGAGTTCTGTGGCCACTTGGGCTGAGTGCAGTTCCTTGCTATGTGGCCTATACCATTGCAGTTGTAGTACTTAATCTGTTTTGCTTGACTTGGATTTGCATTCCCAACTCTGTTCTGAGCTCCCCCATATCCAGCTGCACCTGCACCCCGTGCATTGTTCCCCTGACCTCTATTCTAACGACCCTGAACATTCTGAACAACAACCCCGCCGTCTTGAACTGTGGCTTGGTTCCTTGTATTTGATGAAGTTCTGAGTTGATTGTTAGTTTGAGGAAGGTATGTTTTGTATGATTGGGTGAGTAGGGCAAGTGTGTTGGTTAAGTTCTTAATTAAGTTGTTCGTTGGAGAAAGTCTTGAATCAAGTTGGGTGTTGTTAGCAAAGTGTGGTTGAACATATGTGGATGGTGAAGTTGTAGATGATTATGAATAGTACTGCTGATGTGAAACATTGGACATCAAGGCGATAGGATCAACAGTGTGTTAAGTGAATCGATCCAACATCATTTTGTTCTCATTGGCATGTGCCTCATGCTGCTTTAGATAAGCATACAGCTGATCATAGTTGGAGTCCCTCAAACCTCTATTCAGTTTCACTGTTGTTACAAATCTACCCTATTCAGGCAACATGTTATTAACAAACTTTGAATTCAACTGCATTCTGGACATGGTCATCTTGATGTTCCGCATGTCATTGATAAATTTGACAAAACAGACATAGTAGTCGTGAATGGTTTCTCATTTGTTCTGACGGAAGTGTTCAAAATCATCATACAGTTGTGATTCACAGTCTTCTTTGGTTAATTCAGAACCTTCCAGGAGCATCTTCACATTATCCCAAATGTCTTTTGCATCAGTGTAATGATTGATGAGAGTATAGATGTCTTTTGGTAACCCTTGAAGTAGGATATTTGTTTCCCGAATATCAGCGTTATACCGTTCCTTATCTTCAGGTGAAAGGTCAGAATAGACTCGAGCTCGTTCTGGACCTAGATGTAAGGCACCTTCATTCCCTTCAGTAAGTGTTTCCCGAAATGTTCCCATCTGAATAGGTCCTTCATCAATCGACTTCAAGATGTTCACCCCATCCATCTTACCCCAAAAACCAAATACATCGAATATTTGTTTACCATGATTGCAAAGTCAGATCCTGATCAACATAGTTGGCCGGGTATCAGAACCGGCACATTGGATATCTTTCGAAAGATTAGCCATCTTAATTGATTGTGAAATGATTTCAGTTGATCAAACAATGATTAGTGATTGTATGCTAAAAGTGGTGATGTTTGTTTAAGTGTTTTGTTGTTTGAGTTTGTTACGTTTTGTCATGTTTGAAAAATAGTCCACATATCAAACAGTGTGCCAAACCGCTACTGTCAAACCGCTACTATCAAACTGCTACTGTCAAACCACTATGAAGAATATATACCAAACTGCAACCACAAAGAGAAATGGACAGAGGTTTGATTCCCAAACGACCTTGAGAAAAATCTTCAATAAAACCTGTAACAAACCGCTACCTATAAACCGCTACTAATGATAAACCGCTACGAAGTTAATCTGCCAAACTGCTACTAGAAAGAAATGGTAAAGACGGGCCACAGGGGGGGGGGGGGGGGGGGGGGGGGCCCACCGCTATGAAGAAGAAACACTAAACCGCTACCAAGAAATGAAATTGGCAGAGGTTTGTTTCCCAAATCTCTATGAGAAAAAGTCTTCAAAACTTGTAAACCGCTACGGATCAAACCGCTATGATTACCAAATCGCTACTAGTAAACCGCTACACTAGACGACAAACCACTACTAACAAGCCTCTACCTAATGAGACAAACCGCTATCAGAAACGACAAACCGCTAGCATAGTGTACGATTAGACAAACCGCCAGAACAGTGTACTTTCCTGACAAATCGCCAGAACAGTAAACCAAACCACTACGATACACTACAAGCAGAATACCAAACCGCTATGATGAACTATGAACTTTTACACCTTAAAACACCTAAAAATTACCCTTTTGAATGTTTTGACTTGGATTATTTTGCACAAATGAGTACTAGAAGGCTATAGCAACTACAAAAACATGAATTTTAATACAAGAAAGGTGAAAATCAATGAAACTCAAGAACAAGAGCTAAAACCTCCTAAAACTCAACTTTTGATCTAAACCAAGCAGTAAAACGCACACACAAATGAGATAATCATCCCATGTGCTTTGATACCAATTGTAGGATATTAGAAATCATAACACAATGGAAGATAGATGGATTAGCCAAGTCTAGAGAGAGAAAGTTAGAGAGAAAAGCTTTCTAGTGAGAGAAAGTGTGACTTGTATAAAATGACTAACCACCACTTCAAAGGCATGGAAGAGGCTTATATAGTTGCTTACAAAACGGGCCTAATGGCCTTGGTAGTGGGCTTACACATTGGGTTTAATACTCGGCCCATTACCGAATGTTATACATTAAACGATTAACTACGAGCTACAATAAACGGTAAAATACACGGGGTGACCGAGTCTTTTTCTAATATCTAACAGCCCCCGCCACTGCCACCGCCACTACCCCATGACTGATGCTGCTATTAGGGCATTGATAGCCAAGGCGTGGCTGATGCTTTAGCTGAATAAGAAATTCAAAGAAACACTAACCTCAATGGCGATGGAAGCCAAGGTTCTGGAAGTGGTATTATGAGACCTGTGCGCCTTACTCGTGAGTGCACCTACAGTGACTTCCTTAAATGTCAACCCATGAACTTCAAGGGTACTGAAGGAGTTGTTGGTCTAACTCAATGGTTTGAAAGAATGGAGACTGTCTTCCATATCAGTAATTGTGTAGTCGAGAACCAAGTTAAGTTTGCTACTTGCACTCTTTTTGGTGCTGCTTTAACATGGTGGAACTCCCATGTCGAGACAGTTGGTCATGATGCCACTTATAGCATGCCCTGGAAAACTCTCATGAAGATGATGACTGTCAAGTATTGTCTAATAAGTGAGATCAAAAAGTTGGAGATCGAAATCTAGAACTTGAAGGTAAAGGGTACTTACATTGTGGGATATACCAAACACTTTCAAGAATTAACATTGATGTGCGGGAGAATGTTTCCCGAGGAATATGATAAGGTGGAGAAGTATTTCAGTGGAGTTCCTGACATGATTCAAGGTAATGTGATTGTTAGCCTCAATTTATTGAGTCGAACAAGGAAGCTCGGTCACTCTACGATGGAGCTTCGGTCTTTAATTAGTTAATGTTGTAATAGGATAATATCGGGAATCGGGCTCGATAGTTAATCTAATATTGTATATGTTTCGGGTTTAATCCTAAGCAAAACCCGAGCCCGGGTCCTAGTTTAAATATCTCGCGCGTCATTTAACGCGACGGGGTATATATACTTTTTCTTCTTTAGAAAAAGTAAGTTGTTCATTATATCAAAAATATCTTTTCTCATTTCTCTCTCATTTCTCTCTCCTCTTTCTCTCTCTAAACAACTCACTCTCTTTCTCTTTTCTTGTTCGATTTGTGTGATATATATGTTATGAAGTGTTAATAGGGATCCTACAATTGGCATCAGAGCTACGTGTGGATTCGTGGTTGATTCATGTGGTAAAACAAGCTCAAATTCGTGGCTTATATTGTGACAAAAACCCACGGCTCAAAATTTTTTTTGGGGCTTATTTGTTGGTTAATCTTGTTCTCTACTTGTTCTACACATCAAATAGGCTAGGTTGTATCAATTTCGTGGGTTATACAAGCTTCTAGCTCGAATTATAAGCTTTAAAAGGTTAGTGTTCTTCGTGGTGGGTTGCTCAATATTGGACGATTTACAAAGAAATACGAGTTAAGGTGTGTTTAAACTTGATATACACACTTAATATTGTATGTTCTAGCCTTTGTTCGTGGTTAATAAGCTCGAGTCTCTCTCTTCTCTAGTTTCTTCGATTCGTGATTCGTGTTATGAAGTGGAAGTATTAAACGGGTTCCTACAATTGGTATCAGAGCCTCGGGTGGATTTCGTGGTTTTTTTTTGTTGTGATAAGCTTATACGGATTCGGCAGTTTCGTTGGGTTCTTTGTGGCATTCGGTAAGCATTTTTATTTCGTGGCTCATTTTGGGTGTTGCAAAACGTTGGCATCGAACGAGTGAAGAACGAGTGGAAAAACGTTTGGATCGAACAAGCGAAAACCTCAACGATCGAACGAGCAGACTCGAACTAGCGGACCGAACTAACGATCGAACGAGCGATCGAACGAGCGGATCGAACGAGCAAAATTTTTTTTGGACCGAACGAATTTTTTTTGAAATTTCGTGTGACGAAAAGGGTTTCAGTAAAACAGCCATAACTTTTGATCCGTAAGTCCGTTTTAGGCCCGTGACCTCTCAAATCGAAGAGAAAAACGAGACGGATCACGCTGTAACCACCCTTTGGCAGGTTAAGGATTTTTCGAGGCCCAAAAAGCTTGTTTTCAGTGATTTATTGACATTTTTCAGTTTTTTCTAGAATTTTTGGCCGCTGATTCCGCATCAAATCATTCACGGTTTTCTATTGATTCTGTAAAATCCCGTTAATTCATTTATCGGTTTTAATCATAGACGTGTAAAATCCCGTGAACGTGAATTGCTTACAAAACCACAACTTCAATCACAATATCCACTTAAGATCCAACAAAATCTTTCACACTTCATAATTCATAACTATTCATTCATCATGTCTACTCCAGTTAACACATCCTCCACAGATAGCCAAATGCATAACAATATAATGGCAGCTGGTTCAAAAGAGCGTCCACCGATGCTTGGACCAGGGAGATATTCTCAGTGGCATTCGCGTTTTCTACGATACCTTGACACTAAATCGAATGGTGAATATCTGAGGAAGTGCATCTTTGACGGTCCATATTTACCTACGAACGTACTCATTGCAGCAGTTGAAGCAGCAGAGAACATTCTACCAGTAGCTGCACATGAAGAAGTAGAGACAATACACAACATGACAGCAGAGAACAAACTTTACTTTCAAGCTGAAAAGGAAGCTATTTTCTTGATTCTGACTGGTATTGGGGATGAAATTTACTCAACTGTTGATGCATGTAACACAGCTAAGGAGATGTGGACAGCCATTGAAAGGCTACAACAAGGGGAATCGTTGAACGTACAAGATGTGAAGACCAATCTATTTTGGGAATTTGGGAAATTTACTTCTAGAGATGGAGAATCCATGGAGTCTTATTACTCCCGATTTTATAAACTGATGAATGAGTTGACAAGGAACAACTTGCAAGTTTCACCAATGCAAGTGAATGTTCAATTTCTTCAACAACTTCAACCAGAATGGTCAAGATTTGTGACAGTTGTCAAGCAGTATGGGGTATAAGGTTTTTTGGTATGATATTATTAAATGTTTATGTTATACATCACTTGTGTTATAATATTATATCTAGTGGTTAGTGGTTTAGAGTTTTTGGTATATGTTTTAGTGGTTAGGGGTTTAGGGTTTTTGGTATAGATTTTAAAGTTTATGTATATATCACTTATGATATTATACTTAGTGGTTAGGGGTTTAGGGTTTTTGGTATAGATCTTAAAGTTTATGTACATGTCACTTGTGATATTATACCTAGTGGTTAAGGGTTTAGGGTTTAGTGGTTAGGGGTTTAGGGTTTTTGGTATAATATCATTGATAGATAACGTATGAAAACAGAAGCAACCGATTGATAACTGCCAAAAATGTCTCAAAACGGCCAAATACGTCTGAACACGGACGAAAACGCGCGAAAGCTGGCGAAAACGCGCGAAAGCGGACGAAAACGCGCGAATGCGGACGAAAGCGTGCGAAAACGTATGAAAACGTAAGAAAATGTCAAAAAACGGACGAAAACGAAAGAAAACGTGTGAAAACGAAAGAAAACGTAAGAAATCGTGCGAGAACATAAGAAAACGTGCGAGAACGTCTATAAACAGACAAAAAAACGCGAAAACATACGAAAACTTGCGAAAATAGACAAAAACACGTGAAAGCCGACGAAAACGCGCAAATGCGGACAAAAGCGTAAGAAAATGTCCAGAACGGACGAAAACGTGTAAAAACGAAAGAAAACGTGCGAAAGCAGACGAAAACAGAAGAAAAGTGTGAAAACAGACAAAAACGTGTGAAAACGGACGAAAACGTAAGAAATTGCGCGAGAACATAAGAAAAAGTGCGAGAACGTCTAAAAGGAACAAAAACGCGAGAAAACGTGTGAAAACAGACGAAAACACGAGAAATCGTACGAAAACGTGCGAAAGCGGACGAAAACGTACCTAAACGTATAACAACGTTAAAAAACGTACAAAACGTAAAAAAACGTAAAAAAAAGTAAAAAAAACGTAAAATCGTAAAAAAACATACAAAATGTCAAAAGGTTAATTAATTGCAATTTAGGCAAGATTTGCCAACTCTACAAATAATGAGGGAGTGGTTAGTGTGAGTTTTAGTAAATTTACACTTTTGGTCCCTCCATGTTTTTTATAATCTTAAACATTGTCCTTTTAATCTAATGAAATGAATGGTCTAGATTTGTTCATTTGTATGTAAAAAGAAACTAGTATGCAAAATAATTCACCTCAAAAGATTGCATACAACTTTAAGTCTAGTAAAATATTGCTTTTTTTTTATTCTTAAATAAAATATATTATTAATAAAGTTTCATGTCTTTTGTTACTCTGTATTTGTTTATTATGTATGTGAATTTGCACGGGCGGGTCTAATGAGACAACTTTTTTACTTGAAAAGGCAAAACATTTGGTGTCGAGGATAAGTTATTGTTTCACTGCTTTTTCCATTACAATTTGCATCCATCAAATTTAAAATTATTTTCACTTTATTTGAAATTTTGACATCAAAATTTGTTTATGTACGTAAAATGATCTCACACAAACTTATTGGATAATGAGTCAAAAGAGTTTAAATCAGAACAAATAGATTTGTATGTGAGAAAAGAAAAAAAAACTTAGAAACAACATAACATTCCACCCGGACTAGTTTTTATGACCATTATATAGTTCATTCGTTTAACACGATACCAATAAACTTAAATGAACTCATTTTTAAATAGCTAGCGAAAATAGCCACCTCTGATAGCTAACTTAAAATTCATATCATATACCTTTTCAGAAACAACCTTTTTTTGTATATATATTAACTCATTAAGAATCAAAATGTACACAACAACAAAGGAAACATTAATAGTATAAATTCTATCAAACAAGGGATGTAAAATAGATAGAAAAAGGCAACGTAAAAGAGACAAGTTATTGTAAGTACATGTTTGGAGTCACTCTCTACAAGAAAACACTTGGTTGCTTTCATGGGACTATGTTTAGTCTTGTGAATATGACAACACCCACGATTAAAATCTTGTACAATATCTACACTAGAGTAATAAATTGTTAGACTAATTGATTTCTAGTACATTACATCATATGATATAAAATACTTTCAACAATTAAACATAGAAAGTTAAAATTAACTAATTTGACTGGTTTCATAACCAACATCCTAAAAACTGGTTTTCTAATTACACAGACCAAATTCCTGGTTCAACTAACCGAAAGTGTTGAACCACCCGTTAAACAGGTTTTTATCATAAAACCGGTTCTCAGTTAAACCAGCCAGGTCAACTTGAATTTTAAAAGATCGAATTATAAATTAGTTTTGTAATCCTCTCTCCAAACAAACGAAATGATAAAATGTGTCAACTTTTTAGCTCTCCTTAGATTATGCCTCGCATCATCTTTGCTTCTTAGTAGGATATAATATTACTAGCCATCGGTCCAAAACTGGACTGGACCGGACCGGTGTGGATCGGACATAACCAAAAACCGAAATAGAGACCGCGGACGGAGACCGGACCAAAATGTGATCGAGGATGAGGAAATAGGTGGATCGAAGACCGGACAGAAATGTGTACGATCCGGTCCATGAGTCTGTTATGCTCAGCCCTCAAAGATTAATTCATTCTCATTTGAACCATAAACCATTCCATAAAATCATAACAATAAGATGTAAAATGAAAAAGAAAAAAAAATCTAACCCATGGGTTTCAAGAAATGAGGTGACAGATCATATATTGTAGTAGAGTAGTAGGGTAATCAACACTCCAATCAACAAGAAAACATTATGTCAACATGGGTTTCAGAAATTATTTCCTTTCTTGCACTCAATCATAGAACTTGTCTTTAGACCCCCACTATTAACAGCCCCCATTCAAACCAAACATACACATAAACCTAAGCCTAGATAAGACATTAGTCAAATCAAAACATCAATAATATTTTTCCAGTCGTCTTCTATCTCAGGTGTTGTAGTTGTAGTTAGTCCAATTACATAAACGAATTTGAAAACTCATTTGGGTTAACAGTCACTACACATAAATATTGGTTTAAGGTCATTAGAGTTGTTTTTTTATTTTAAGGCCAAAATGGCATTAGTTTTGTTGATTTCAGACCGATTTAACTGGAACATGCTTCACGGATCGGTTGGATAGATAGAAAAACTGTTAGATAATGAATAGGATTAAAACGGGTACACGATCAAACGAACTTGTGATGCGTTTCTTCGACATTTAAAGTTGTTAAGACTATTTTGTGTCTTATGAGAACATAATATGTGTTGTTATCAACAAAAAGATGTAATGTAACTAGATTAGTAAATGCAGAAAGTACATTTCATTCAAAGTCAAATGTCCTGGTTATGACCAAACAATGGTACTTGAAAATCTTGTGAAGTTTTACTTTCAGTAAAACCATCCAATAAGTATTGGTAAAACAGTTATTGGTCAGATCCACTACAATACTGTTTTAGACTTTTAGTTACATGCATTCCATAAAACAAAATCTGTGAACTATGTACAAATCAAACCAGAAACATTACTATTATTCTAAGAAAAAATGGTTACATGAAATTGGTATATTTGTCTTCAAAATATTAAAGGTGTACATGAGGGGTGTTGCAAAGAAAAATTAGTGAGTTTTAACACAATCCCTTAATGCTTAAACAACCATATATGTCTAGTTAATGTTGTATTTGGTGACTTTCATGTCGCATTACATAGCACATCCTAAGAGCTAACCCAGCTTCCGAGTTACACCTGATTATAAAGCCTTGGCCATGTCGAGGGTGGCTTTACCAGCTAACATCATATTTATTATACATCTCCAACTCATGACCAGAAAGCTGATTCACCTGAACACATTAAAACAAGTCGATAACGATCAACACGCTAGATTTAGCATACAACACAAAACGCCAAATTAAACGAATTACTGATGGATCATTCATTGGATATGCTATTATTAGGCCACATACAACGAACAACGGTTGATGGGCCTATTTGACAACATCACTCACCTGCGAAATCGTTGTTTAAATTGCCAAATAGATTGTATCCCCTAAAAAACGAATTCTGTTACAAACAGCAAAATCTTAAAAAGTACTCAACTACCTAATCAAGATGTACCTTTTGATAAATGTACATTTCTCATTGTGTGATACAATTTAGCTAGGTTAGTATATCCAGATAAACATTTCAATCGAAGTCAATAGCCCGTTTGATCCCAACCATTGATCTTCCATTACCATTTATCTTCTTGTTATGAGCTTCATCAACCTGGCTTTCTTTTTCATCATCTGAAAATTTTGAATTAGTTATAATAAAGAGTATAGAATTTGGTAAACCTTTAAACATTGCAACAGCTAAAATTTATTCAAATTTGAATGGAAGTGGTACTTTTGACTTTAAAGTTCAAACTTTACCTGAGGTATATGTTAGGGAAAACTCAGTGAGACGTTTAACGCAATCCTTTAATGCTTGAAGTTCGTATTCTTTCTCCATGAGCTTGGAATTTGTGTGTTGCAGTTCCGACTCTAAGTCAACTATTTGAGTTTCCTGCTGTTCTATTAGCAGATGACATAACTTTTGATCAAGTTCAGATGGCATTACACCATTAGATTGATTGGACTCCATATCAAGATCTTGTGGCTGGGAGAGATGCTCAGTGGAAGGTTTGTTCTGTAGAATAAGTCAACATTGAAATACATTATCAGATATTGTTAAGTAAGATAGTTTGTGAGTTATGACTCAGTTCCAAGCTATCAAGCCAACTTAAACGTGAAGGCAAATTAGCATGTGTGTGAGTTCACATTCAAGAAAGCCTGCAAAGTTGCTTTCTTGAAGCCGCTTAAGCAGACTTTGCGTTTATCAATTTTTTGTAATAAGAAACATAATTCACATTTAGTTATATTCCTCCATTTAGCAGATCTCATATGGACTCACAATCACATTTTCATCTCTCTTACACATCGGTGGCACGACTAAAAACCCGCTGATTATTTATCTGCAATGTGCGGTGTTTGGATGTGTGTTTTGGAATCGACTAGATGAGTAATGTTTAGACAAACATACAATGAGCAAGAAAACTGACTATCTTATGGAAAAATTACCTATCTCCCCCTATTTTTGTATAAATTTAATGATTTTTTACCAATTAACAAAACCTTTTCCCAAGTTTACAAAATGATCTTTTTGATCATTTTATCTGTCAAGTCTACAAATTATCTTACTGCGTATTAGGACAAACACTAATACTTCTAATTATCTGATTGTTACAACTTTAAATGGCATAAGTAAATTCAAACACTATAGTCTGCAACATGTATTATTATAGTTGATTATCTAATCTTTGTTATCCAATATGACATATCACTTGCAATTCGCACATCCAAACACCACCTAAATTAAAGTGGAAGTTTGGTTTGAGAAAGTCAAATAAACTTGTTTTTGTGTCTAAACGCTGTACTGTCTCGTTAAAGTAGACAGAAAGGGAAGGCATACATATATTGAGTACTTTAGATAAGAAAGAAGCACCTTAAAAGAAGATGAAGTCTCAGCGGCGGACACATGAAGCTTTAGAAGCTCACTCTCAAGTTCTGCTTCAAGTTGATCCATTTCAAACACATTCTGCTGCGGCTCTTCTGTAAGAACGCTACTTGCATATCCACCATCAATATCATCGTTCCTCATGCTTGTTTTCTTGAGAAATGATTGATCTGGTTTGATAACCATCCCTTTCTGATTTACAGTTGCTTCAACCATGAAATTGCCTGATGATTTTCTTTGAGATATCTCTGCTTTTAATTCTTGAACGACCTTAGCAGTCTCGTCTACTGCTGTGTTTAGCCTATTTATTTCGGCTTTTCCAGCTGACATCATGTACATTATACCAACTCCAACCCCATACCCAAAAGATGATTTATCTGAGAACATTACATATGATTGTAAAGACCAACTTTCTGAATCTAGCGATAATAACAGTTTTCCTATCATGTTGATGACTTGCAAACATATATACACTAAAAAGCAAGTAAACAACAACAAAGACATCTTCATGATAAGCATATATGGCAAACATGCGGCAACTCTTAGTTACACGAGCAATAATCAATCGACAAAAAGTATGATATGCGGATTTTCCACTAATCACAAGCTATCTTAGGTGGTGTTCCAATGTTTGGGCCATCTTTTTCGAAATCTAATGATTAGTAAGACAAGCCAAATACAGCAAAGGACCCATAATGCTTAGCCATATATATACTCCGTAATATGCTTATCTTAAAGCGTGTGTTTCTCTCTAATTAGTGTGCATATCTAGTGTTGCTCTACTCCCGTTTGTTCATTACTGCCTTAATTCAACAATACTTATCCTTTCATAAACTAGAACTAATTCTTCCAAAGGGAACAAATTTGCAGGACATTTTAATAAGATGCATAAGTAAGAACTCTCTGATGCACAAACTCAAACATTGACACGAAGGATGTTTGGGTAAGCTTAAATATGCAGTTTATGAATCTATGAGCTCACTGCATTATCAAAACACAATAAGTTATATAAGTACCCAAACATCTTATTTAGCACAAATAAACTGTTTTATGGAATCCTTGGTGGATGTGCTTACTTAAAAATGTTTATTTAACTCAAAAATCTGATTAGCTATTAACTACTAAGCACGATCTCTTCTACATATGCTAACTCAAACACCCACAAAAACAAATATTTACTTTAAACGTAGAAACTACCTTTAACATCAGAAGAATCACATTTCACAAAAGCATTTCTACCTGTTCGCCTCTTCTTTAAACTAACAACAAATTTCTTCCCAATTTTCCCCTGATTACCAACTAACTCACCGCCAATCTTTTTCTCAGGCCCATTTTTCCTTGCACCATTTCCTTTCACCCCGCCACGCCCCAATTTCTTTCGATTATTCTTCGACTCATTACAAGCACTAGAAAACCTAAAAACTGATGTTTCTTGATCCAAAGTTGAATCTTTAGTACATAAATCAGCATTTTGTGGTGAAACATTTGTGGGTATGTTATCATTTTTATAAAGAAGGTTTTTAGCAACATACCCAGATCCTGCAATAGCTGCAGCTAATAAAACTTGCCACATTATGTGATCTTGATCAAGATTCAAGAAATGGTTAGGGTTTTAGAGATAACTGAAGTGGTTGTATTTGAAATGTGATGTTTAAACTTTTTTTTAAAAGGTAGGTGAATATGGGTTGCATAGATTTGAAGGCCTTGAAAAACATTTATTAGGAAAATGCACACATCAACACACATGGCAAAGAAGAAAAAGCTGAAACTCACATGCTTCTTGTATTTGAAAATGAAAATGTTTGCTTTTTGGAGGGAGTTTTACTTTTCAATTTCGCTTTTTTCAATCAAATATTTTTATGTCAAAAAATTATGTTGGATAAGAGAAACATTTTTGTAAGAATAAATTTCAAACTTCGTGGTTTATAGTAGCACATTTAATCTCGTTTTCAAAGTAAGTACAACAGACGTCTTTGTGGTTGTCGATTCTTACAAGTTTGGTCATTTCGTTAACTAATCGTTTCATAACAGCCCTCGCGTGCAAAAAACATGAAAGCATTTTAGTCTTTTGGCTCCTCACCATCAACAACATAAATATGTGTGTTCATTGCAAGCTCAGTCATTTCTACCAATCACTCCAAAAATAAAAACCACATTAATCCTTAAAATTTGGCAAACAAAATCAAGATGGAACTTAGCTTTTGTGGTCTTCACCTGTCATTTGTTCTAACATCATGGACAACAAACAAATCAAAAGGGGGGGGGGTGGGGAAGGGGGGGGGGGGTGAGAGGGTGAGTGGGGGGGGGGAGGGTGGGGGGGGGGGGGGTGGTTGGTGGTGGGGTGTGGTGTTGGTGGTTGGGGGGTTGGAAAGTATATTGAATATTTGGGTATAGTTGAAGGAATTGGGGAGGGGGGGGAAGGTGCGTGAGTTTTTGTTCAATCTTTGCGATCAACAACATAAATATGTGTGTTCATTGCAAGCTCAGTCATTTCCTAACATCACCCAAAATTAAAAACACATTAACCTTAAAATTTGAAAAGCAAAATCAAGATGGAACGTTGCTTTTGTGGTCTTCCCGTCATTGTTCGAACTTCATGGACAACTATCAATCAATCCTGGAAGGCGATTTGATGCTTGTCCACATATTGAAAGAAGTTGTGGATATTTTCGTTCGCTATATCAACAAATGTGTCAACGAGCAATGATGATAATTCTAAGCTCGCTAAGGACAAAGAACAAATTGGAAGAAAGAGTAACATTGTTGGATGGTGAGAATAAAAAATTGAAGAAGTGATTGATTGTCGGTTGGTTGTTCTTCTTTGTTTACTTAACGAGCAAAAGAACCCGCGCGTTGCGGCGGGGCTAATTTTTTCCCGAATAATTTTTTTTTACGTTTCGGTGGTTTTTTTTTGGGCGAT
>BQNB010092170.1:0-26680 GCA_026074375.1 Tanacetum coccineum | reverse complement strand
CATTAACTTTGAATCACCAGCATTAACTCCAATTCCATTCTAATCAGATTTCCATCATCAAATTAACATCTTAGCTCACAAAAACTCTCTGTCTGTTTTTGATTTCTCACAATTCTCTCTTTCTGTTTTTAAACAACTCTCTTTCTATTTTTCAATTCACCACTTCTCTTAATTCTTTTTCTCACCAAATCACTCTATCTGTTTTTACATATCTCTCTTTCTGTTTTTATTCTCACCAACTCTCTTAACTCTCACAATATTAATTATACCAGCAGTATTAAGTATAACTAACAGCATTAACTTAGCAGTATTAAGTATAAATAGCAGCACTAATTATACTTAACAACAGAAACTTTTAATAACATGAATAACTGTACTAATTTATACAAAACTCTACAAAAACATAAAGAGAAAATATTTTAGAGATTTAACATTCCAATGCTAGCAATCAAAAATTGAAATCTACTTACAATAAAAGCTTTTGTAAGCAAATCTGCAACATTTGTGTCAGTATAGATTTTGACCATTTGAATTAATTTCTTTTCACTACAATCTCTAATGAAATGATGTCTGATCTCTATATGCTTTGTTTTTGAATGAAAAACAGGATTTTTAATTATGCAAATACTACTGTTATTATCAATAAAGATTTTGGTATGCAAGAAATTGTACCCATAATCAAGTAATTGATTCTGAATCCAAAGCACTTGTCCATAGCAACTTGAAGCAGCCACATATTCAGCTTCTGTTGTGGAATTTGCAACTACTGTCTGTTTCTTGCATTGCCATGATATTAATCTACTTCCAAGGAATTGACAACCTCCTGTTGTGGACTTCCTATCCAAGCTTGCTCCAACATAATCACTATAAGTGTATGCTACCAAATCAAAAGGTGAATCTTTTGGATACCAAAGGCCCAATTTTGGTTGACCTTTTAAGTATCTAAAAATTCTTTTTATAGCATAAAGATGTGACACTTTTGGGTTGACTTGGTATCTTGCACAGGCACACACTGCAAACATAATATAAGGTCTTAAAGAAGTAAGGTACATCAATGAACCAATCATTGATCTATATAAATGAACATCCACTTCTTCACCATCTTCATCCTTGAGTACAGGCTTTTTAGTTTCCATAGGTGTGCTTACTGTCTTGACATCAGTAAAACCAAATTTCTTCATAATTTCACTCACATACTTGTCTTGACTGATAAAAATCCCATCCTCCTTCTGCTTTACTTGGAGTCCTAAAAAGAATGTGAGTTTACCCATAGAACTCATCTGAAACTTCTTATACATTATCTTCTCAAACTCAGTGCATAATGACTTCTTTGTAGAGCCAAAAATGATATCATCTACATATACTTGGACTAACAGAATATCACCTTTGTCCCTTCTGATAAACAAAGTCTTGTCTATCTTTCCTCTCAGAAACCTAATGTCTAACAAATAAGTTGACAAGGTTTCATACCAAGCTCTGGGAGCTTAATGAAGTCTATAAAGTGCCTTTTCTACTTTTTATACTCTGTTAGGGTAGTCTGGATCTTCAAATCCAGGTGGTTGACAAACATAGACTTCCTCTTCAATCTTACCATAAAGAAAAGCACTCTTGAAATTCATCTGGTACACCACAAAGCCTTTAAATGAGGCATAGGCTAAGAATAGCCTAATTGCTTCAATTCTTGCAATAGGGGCAAAGACTTCATCATAGTTAATCCCTTCTTCTTGTGTGTACCCTTGTGCAACCAATATTGCTTTATTTTTAATCACAATTCCCTTTTCATCCTTCTTATTTCTGAAGACCCATTTAGTCCCAATGGCCCTTTTCTATTTGGTAAATCCACCAAAGTCCAAACTTCTTGTAACTTGAATTGTAGAAGCTCTTCCTGTATAGCCTTTATCCAGCTTAGATCTTTCAAGGCATGAATTACCTTTTTGGGTTCTTCCTGTGATAAAAAGTAAGCAAATAAGCAATTTTGAAAGTCTTTATGGTTTGTTCTTTGCTGAATTGAACTAAACAAACCATGTTCTTCCAAATTCTTTGTCATTCTTCTTGTTTAAGGTGCTGAATTCAAGTCTCCAATAATTTGTTCAACTGGATGATCTTTATGTACTCTTGTAGTTGGAATAGGACTGACAGGTATAAATGCATCCAAATTGTCCATGTCAGCCTCTACACCAACATCTTCATCATCATCTAAATAGATAATATCTTCTAAATGAGGCATATTTGGATCATCTGGAAGTTCAATGCTTATTTTTGCACCAACAACATTAACCTCATTTATGCTAACAACATTAACTTTGTTACTGCTGTTAACATCATCTGTCTTCTCTTGATCATTAACTTTACTTGGATTTTCATCAACCTTCTTTCCATCATCACTTGAAGGTTTAGATCCATCATTAGGAGTACTCTTTGAACTTTAAGAGAATGGTAGATCAGCAGTCCACAATGGTAGCAGAATGTAATATTTGCCTAATACTGTCTCCATTCTAGTTTTACCTACATCATCACATGCTTTTGTACCTGCATTACCATTAGACTGATTTCCTACAACAACTGGCTTATAATTCATTGACTTTGTTAGTGCATCAATATCAAAAAGCCAATTTGGTCCACTTCTTGTAATATTAGGTGTAGTTTCACTAAACTAGACATGAAGGTTCTCTTCAACAATCCTAGTTCTACTGTTGAATACTCTAAATGCTTTACTATTTATTGAGTACCTAACAAAGAATCCTTCATTAGCCTTACCATCAAACTTGCCTAATTGATCTATGGTATTAAGAATTGTAATAGGACACCCAAATGGTCTCATAAAGCCTAAAGCTGGTTTTCTACCAAGAAAAAGTTCATAAGGAGTCTTGTTATGAGGCTTAGTTACTAATACCCTATTTTGCATATAGCAAGCAGTATTAACTGCTTCAGCCCAAAAAGTATTAGGTAGCTTAGAATCAACTAGCATTATCCTAGCAGCCTTAATTAGTGTTCTATTTTTCCTCTCAGCTACTCCATTTTGTTGAGGAGTTCTAGCTACACTAAATTCTTTTTTAATACCTTTTCTCTCACAAAACTGATTCATCTCCTTATTCTTGAACTCAGTTCCATTATCACACCTAATTACCTTAACTTTTTGATCTATTAGATTTTCTACTCTAGTTATAAAGGACTTAAGTATACCACTAGTCTCATCTTTAATAGCTAGCAAGAAAACCAAACTAAACCTACTGTAATCATCTGTGACAACTAGGCAATACATCTTTTTCATTAAGCTTTTTA
Organism: Tanacetum coccineum; assembly: GCA_026074375.1. Classification (NCBI taxonomy): domain Eukaryota; kingdom Viridiplantae; phylum Streptophyta; class Magnoliopsida; order Asterales; family Asteraceae; genus Tanacetum; species Tanacetum coccineum. Next base: position 23,398 of record BQNB010092170.1, on the reverse strand, counting down.
CAAATGTTGGACCAAACAAATCCATGTGCAACATATGTAAAGGTTGGCTGATTGAACTTACTGTTTTGGACTTACAAGAAGCTCTATGTTGCTTTCCCTTTTGACAAGAAACACAAGTTTGATTAATTTCAAAAATCTTTGAAGGTAAACCTCTTAAAAAATTTCCCTAAACCTGTTTATTCATGGTTTTGAAATTTATGTGACCAATCCTCCTATGCCATAGTTTAGATTCATCAGATGTGGCTTTTAAAAATAGAAAAGTTAGACCTCCTTTAGGAACAACATTCTTTAAATCAACACTATACATATTGTTCTTTCTAGGAACTTTAAGTAATACATGACTTTCATTAGTTAACTTAAAGTTTGGAGATAAAACAATACATTCAGTGTCATTAAAGAGAACACTATTCTTTTTGTCACACATTTGTAAGACACTAAAGAGGTTAAACTTTAACTCTCTTACAAAATACACATTCTCAAAATCTAAATTACTAGTTTTGATTGTACCTTAAATATACATTCTCAAAATCTAAATTACCAGTTTTGATTATACCTATGCTTGTGATTTTCCCTCCTTTGGGGTTACCTCCAAAGGCAACATATCCTCCATCTATCTCTTCATAGTCTATAAGATAGAACATATTCTCTGTCATGTGCCTTGAGCATCCACTATCAATCACTCCTTGATCCTGTAAATCCATTTGTGGATTGCCCTGCACATTAGTTAAGAAAATCAGTTCTTTTGGGGACCCAAGGCATCACTGACTTGCATCTGCATTGTGCATCAACATAATCAAACTTTTTTAGGGTGATTGATGCACTGTTGTGTATAGAAACATGGTCTAAAACTTTATTCTTTGGTTTCCAAACCCAACAAGCTGAGGTCTTAACAACATTAACATTATTTCCCTTAACAGCATTAACTACTGCTTTTGGCCTAGCAACATTAACTACTTCTTTTGGCCTAGCAGTATTAGAATTTTTATCCTTAACAGTATCAAACCTCTAATTAAAATTACTGTTTTTAAATGATGTATTCTTGTGAATGGGCCACTTAACAGTTGAATGTGCTATTTTAAAAAGATATGGCATTGGTCTGGCAGCATTCACTGTTATTTTTGTGTGGGCAGCATTAACTTGTCTAGTAGTATTAACTGATACTAAACCAGACTTCATTAGTACTGCTCTTGGAACTATGTTCTTTTTAACACAGGGGTGAGTCCTTTTAGAAAAGTTTTGATGATTCACCCATTGAGCATTGTTCCAAATAGGTTTTGTATTTTGAAACTGTTTTTGATTCACCTTTTTATAATCTACCTGCAAGTGATCAAAACTTCCACAAACATAACAAGCTTTATTAAACATCTCAAAATTTCTTCCTAATCTTTGAGACATCATATTATTCTAGTTTCTTTGATTGCCTCTAGGAGTATAAATGTTTTGCCTATTTTGCTCAACATGATTGACAGTTTTCCTAGCAGTCTTTTCTTGCTGTTTAGGTTTGACAAACTCTATCTTAGCAAAACTAGGCTTAAATGTTTTCTTTTCAATCTTAGCCTGAGGCACATCATCTTCCTCATTATCAGACACCCAATCCTCAATAATTGGAGCACCGTTATTCTTTCTAACTTCTTTAGGCTTTGCTTCACTAGCCTTAGCTTCACTGTTCTCAGCTATAGGCTTAATAACTATAGGCTCACTTGTAAACTCTTCTAAACCAGAGAATGAGAAATCAGGTTTTGGAGGCATAAAGTTTCCTATATAGGGATGTGGAACAGCATGATACCCTAAACCTGTTTTGCACTTATCAACTATCTGACAGTCTATTAGTTTGCTTAAGTTTTTAGATGAATTCTTAAAATTTTCTACTGTTAGCTGAATTTCATCTTTTTGTTTTTAAGCCAGTTACAACTTCCTTTTAAGCTCTGTAATGGCTACTTCTCTTAAATGAATCTCACGTTTTAAGACCTTGATATTGTTGGGAATTATAGATTTGATGAGACAAAAGAAACAAGTAATGAAACAAAAGGATCAGAATCGTCATTAAAGAATTCTATAAGCTGGTGGAGAATTATGGAAGATTTGGTCAAAGATATCAAAAGATTAAGATTATGGAAGATCTCCTTATGAAGATAGAAGATAACAGAAGATCAAGTTAAATGTTTAAAAGATTTATGTTTATCCCTTTATAAAACCTAATATCTCTAGTATATAAAGAGATACAATTTGTAGGTTTTATGTGTGCACATCATATGAGAGTCGTATAAACACAAAGGTGTCGTGTGTGTATAGTAGAGTAAAATAGTATAGACGTCTATAGTTTAGCCTCAAGGATTGTAAATCCCTGTTACTAGTTAGAGCAACCGATCTATTCTGATCAAATAGTATTTGGGGTTGTGATTGAATAAAAGAAAAACCTTGAAAAACATCATTGTTATTATTATTATTCCACTGCATAATTGTTTATCTTTAATGTTTGTAATCCTAGATAAGATCTAAACAATCTGAGCTTAAATGATCTTTAGTTTCACAGATATCTTCCTCATAAACAGACTCATTTTTCTTATAGACTAGAAGTCTTGCTTCTACAGACTCTAAACCTGTTTTTATAAGCAATAGCATTTAACTTAGATGTCCTTAAGTCTTTTAACAGTTGTTCATTTTGTTCTTTAAGAATTTTAACATTTTCCAATTAAGATGATAAACAGTTTGAATTAGTAGATACTTTAAAGTTAGAACTTGTAGAAGAGTAAGCCATGAGTGAAAAGTTAGTTGGACCTTCTTCTACTTGATCACTCCAATCATAACCAGAACCTTCACAAGACACCAAAGCATTAGAAGTAGTTGTCTCCACTGGCATAACCCTTCTTGTGATCTCCATATTCCTGTTTTCTTGGTTCCTTGGAGCCCTGCACTCCCTTGCAAAGTGTCCCCTTTTATGGCAGTTGTAACACTCTACCTTGGACTTATCAAATCCAATGGTCTCATTACCATTCACAGAAAACTTCCTTCCAGTGTTCTTCAAGAATCTCCTTGCCCTCATTGTTAGCATAGACATCTGCCACCTTAAGTCTAGCTATTCTAAATCATCAAGATGAATTTGTTGCAAGTCCTCATTGTCAAGTTGTAGACTGTTGGTTGACTTGCAAAAAAAGCACAGATAATAGCATCACTCAAGTTGTCAATTGTTGTTGAATTAACAGTAGTAGCTTGAGTGCTAGTAGTTGTAACACCATAAGCAGTATTAACTACTCCATTTGTACTACTGTTTACGGACACAAAGGCTACGTTTTGTGTGCTTGAGCTTGATGTCTTGTCGACCTCTGGTTCATAGATCTTCAGGTTGTTGTAAAGATCATCCATGCTTAATATATCTATCTCCGGCTTGTTCCTCCACACAATGGTATGTGTGTTCCATTTTGGTGACAGACTTCTTAAGAACTTCTGATTCAAATCTTCTTGTGAGAAACTTTCACCATGAATCTCCAACTGCCTGATAAGCTTTTGAAGCCTATCAATGGTTTGATCTAACACCTCTGAGCTAGATGCAGTAAAATTTTCATACTGCTTCTTTAGAAGATTCCTCTGAGTCTTTTTAGTAGCAACATTCTCTCCAAACCTCTTCTCAACAGCCTGGAGCAATGACTTGGCATCTTTGATGTAGTTAAACTTCAATTGATGTTCATTAGGGATGCCCATCTATAAAGTGCTTCTTGCCTTCAACTCTAACCTCCTTTGTGCCTTTTCTTCAGTAGTTGTAAGAGCAATTTTAGTCTCAACACCTTTAACAACTTTTGTTATTAGAGGTGGATTACCATTCTCTATAACTTCCCATAGAGAATAATCAATCATCTGGATGTAGTGTTCCATCGTCATCCTCTAAAGCTCATACTCACCTGGTTTGAGCATAGGCACTTTTGATGCTGCCACGATATGTACTGAGTCTTGATCCATGTCTTCTTAGCAAAGTTTCTCAAAGCAACAAGCTCTGATACCACTTGTTGATCCTACTTTAATGGATCTTGAATTCCTTAGCTTGTGTAAGGTTTAGTTATGCAAGATAAATCCTACATAACTATGATTAGTTTAAGAAACTTTGTTTGATAATACTAAAGATTATGCGGAATCTAATCTTTAATATAAGAAGAATTCTTCAGTAACACAAAACAATATAATTTTAATAATAAAAGCTCCAATATTTAAAATTAACAAAATAATAAGAATACTCTCCTAGTATTAAATGTTACAAAAACATGAAGTTTTGAATTATACGACTAAGATACATAAAACTCTATGCCTTAGGACCTCCTTTTATACACCAAGGAGTCCTAGTCGATTTACAATATATTACTAAAACTTAGATTATTCTCAAAGATCTATTCTATAAAGAACAATCCTTTTCTCATAAGTAATCTTGATCTTTAAGCATCTTTATCTTTCAGCAGTTGTAACTTTCAGCAGTTGTAACTTTGTACAAGCATCATTAACTCTTAACAAGCAGTAGTAACTTATACACCAGCAGCATTAACTGTGTACAAGCAGTAGTAACTACTTAGAATATTTTCTTCAATCTTTACCAGCAGTACTAACTTTACTCTAGCAGTACTATAATATACTAGCAGTAGTAACTAGCAGTACTAACTACTTAGCATATTTTTTCATTAAGATTACTGAACAACACTAAGTTTTACTTAGCAGTAGTAACACAAACCTTAGCAGTAGTAACTTCAGGAAGGCTTTTAATCCTAATAGTGAGACTTGGATGATTTTATGTGGATATTCAAACGACTTGGATGCAATGCGACTATAGAGAGATTTAGGCTAAAAGCAGAAATGCAGGTGTTTTGTTTTTGTCTTACCAAATTATTTCTGTTCTAGTTGTTGGCAGATACACCAATGAGGGTGTACTAGTGTAGCTTATCCGCACGGTTAATTTCATGCTTTTTCGGATTTCTGGTTATGTAGTTTCTTTTCTATTATGATATAATGAACTATTTGAATCGATTGCATAACTCAAGTGTCAAATTTTGACTGATATCGATATCATTATCTTTTGGGAAAGATTTTGTGTTGTGTTGTCTCTGTTTGTTCACTAGGTTGATTTCATATATTTTGATTTGATATATTATTGATAACATTGTTGTACGAGTTAAAATTTTGACATAATTATCTTGTAAAATTTTATCCGGTTATTTACTACTTATCTATGTAACGAATAAAACGATAAACTTTTGGATAGCTCAACTAAACCTACATTTTTATAATTAACTTTTGATTTATTAACAACCAATCAAATATATATATGAGGAATATTGAACCCACAAATTTTTTTTAACATGTTCATTCCTTAGCTATATTTCTGTAAAAATGTATAAACTATTTGAAGGTACGGTTTGTCAAGATTCTAATAAAGTGAATTTTTATGTAGAATTATGGTGGGAAGTAGCACACGTAGCAACACTGCCAACGACACCAACCCTCCTAACGAAATAGCAGATGAAGTGACTCGACAACTTAACACCGCATTGTCAAATATGCTAACTCAACTTGTTCAAGAATTCGGAGGAAACTGAACAAATCAAAGAGAGGCTACACCAAGCTACAGTATCAAAACATTCAGGGCTTCTGGTGCTAAGGAATTTTTCAGCACATAAGGGGCAGTTGGTTTACTAACTTGGTTTGAAAGCACTAAGTCTGTGCTTCATATCACTAAGTGCCCCGCAGAGAGCCAAGTCGAATTCGCGGCTAGTATGCTTCAAGGCCGCGCCCTAACTTAGTGGAATACCCTTGTTCAAACCTGAGGACGGACCGCTGCTATAGCCCAACCTTGAGAAGATTTTAAAAAGTTGCTGATGGAAGAATATTGTCCTAATGATGAAGCTCAGAAGTTAGAATTAGAATTTTGGAACCACAAGATGGTTGGATCAGATATTGATGGGTATACGGCTAGGTTTCACAAGTTGGCAAGGCTGGTGCCACACATGGTTACCCCAGAGAACCAGTGTGGCAACCACTACATTCGGGGTCTGGCTCCTGAGATCAAGCCACATGTTACTTCCTCTAAACCCACTACTTTTTAGAGTGCTGTGAGCATGGCCAACCATTTGACCACTAATGGAATCAAGGATGGAACTTTTAAGAAGAAGGAAAATGTTGGAAACAAGAGGAGGTCTAATGATCAAAACAGGGACTGAGGTAGGGATGATAGGAACAAGAGACAAAGAACTAGAAGAAATTTTGTTGTGACTGCACCAGAGCAAGGGCAAGGGCCATGTTAGTATGCTGGTCAATAGACAAAATGTGCAAAATGCAACTTCTATCATTCTGGTAACTTCCCTGTGTGTGGTAGATGTAACCAAGTGGGTTACTTTACCCGATACTGCACGGGTAGAGCTGCTAATCAAAGATAAAGACCAACTTGCTTTGAGTGTGGAGATCCTAACCACTTTAGGAGGAACTGCCTAAGGATGAACCGAGCTACTACCTCAGGAGGAAATCGCCCAAACCCTGTGCTAGCAATTGAAGGAAACCCCAACCAAGGGAATAATAGGAATCAAGCACGTGGTAGAGCCTTTGGCCTAGGTGTTGCTGAAGCTCCACAAGACCCGAACGTCGTAACGGGTACATTTTCTCTAAATGATCATTTCGCTACGGTTTTGTTTGATTCTGGTGCTGATTATAGCTTTATGTCTACCAACTTCTTGCCATTGATTGATATGAAAATTAGTGTCATAAGCCCCGATTATGAGATCGAAATAGCTAGTGGCCTTAAAGTAGAAACTAATAAGATTGTTCGAGGTTGTAGACTTGAACTAGAAGGTCATACATTTATCATCGATGTATCGCATTTGGACATGTTATTTCGACGTAGATCCGTAGAATGGAAGCTTTACCAAGCGTAGAGCTAAGATAGTTTGCTTTGAGAAAATTGTCCAAATCCCGAAGGGAACGTCCCGAAGGGAACGTCCCGAAGGGAACGTCCCGAAGGGAACCTGAAACAGTTAAAGACCATGAAAGTAAACGAGCGGAAACTCAAAGACATCCCTATTGTACATGATTTCCCTGGCGTGTTTCCGAAAGAGTTATCGGGTTTACCCCCATCTCACGAAGTGGAGTTTTGTATATATCTTATTCCTGAAGCTATGCTTGTTGCAAAATTACCCTATCATTTGGCACCTACAGAAATGCAAGAACTGTTTAACCAACTTAAAGAGCTCCAAGATAAAGGGTTCATACGACCTAGTTCTTCACCCTGGGGAGCACCTGTGTTGTTTGTGAAAAAGAAGGATGGTTTGTCCCATATGTGCATAGACTATTGAGAGCTAAACAAGCTAACTATCAAGAACCGCTACCCTCTTCCTAGGATCGATGACTTGTTCGATCAGCTGCAAGGGTCACTGTATTTCTCGAAAATAAACCTTCGATCGGGCTATCATCAGTTGAGAGTACGTGAAGAAGACATTCCTAAAACTGCATTCAGAACGAGATACGGACATTTTGAATTCACGGTCATGCCTTTCGGTCTGACTAACGCCCCCGCTATGTTCAAGGACCTTATAAACCGCGTATGTAGGCCGTATCTTGACAAGTTTGTCATTGTCTTTATTGAAGACATCTTGATTTATTCAAAGTCCAAAGAGGAGCATGAAGCTCACCTAAAGCTGATATTGGAGTTGTTGGAAAAGGAGAAATTGTTCGAGAAATTCTTGAAATGTGAATTTTAGCTACAAGAGGTCCGTTTTCTCGGACATGTAGTGAACAATGAAGGTATACATGTAGATCCCAGCAATATTGAAGCAATAAAGAAATGGAATCCCCCAAAGACCCCAACCGAGATCTGTTCATTCTTAGGATTGGCAGGATATTATAGCCGATTTATCGCAAACTTCTCGAAGAATGCAAAGCCTCTCACCCTATTGACTCAACAAGATAAGAAGTTTGAGTGGGGTGATGAACAAGAGAACATCTTTCAGACATTGAAGGACATGTTGTGTGATGCCCCGATTCTGGCACTTCCTGAAGGCGCAAATGATTTTGTAGTTTACTGTGATGCATAAAACCAAGGCTTTGGTTGCGTATTGATGAAAAGAAACAAAGTGGTTGCATACGTATCTAGACAACTCAAAATCCATAAGAAGAACTACACCACTCATGATTTAGAGTTAGGCTCAGTGGTATTTGCTCTCAAAATGTGAAGACACTACTTGTATGGACAACAGCAATAGAAAGTTTATGCCTAGCAGCATTAACTTTCACAAGAAGTGCGACGTGCTTTATGAGTTTTTTTAAATTTTTCCTGAAAAACCGGCGTACTTATAAAAAAGTGCGCTGTACTTTTTAGTTTTTCAGTTACGAATTTTATTAGTCTTTTTATTTTCAGAATTTTAAGCATTGCATATTCATTATTCTCATTAATTATCATATAATGCACATAATTCAACCGTTTAAATATCACATTTATCATATAATCATAAATAAGATTATAAATCCTCATTTTTCATTTATAAGAGTTTTATGGTCATAACTCAGATAAGCATATTCATTGAGCAAATAGCAGTGAATTAGCAAGACAAACATATTAACAATTATCGAATTAACCATATATAATAAAAAGAAACAATTTTTTGATTTTTTGATTTAATATACAATTTATACAAATACAATAATCCAACAAATAAGCACATAAGGAATGCAATCCACATGTTTTCAAAGTTGAAATTATAATTTTTTAAAGGGGTGTTTTTGGTTTTGATTTAGAACATACTTTGTTGGTGAAAGTTTTGCAAGAAGTGCGGCGCACTTTCTGTAAGAAAAATGAATTTTGGTCAGTTTACCAGAAAACTGTACGGCGAATTCGTGAATTTAATATTGCAAAACAGTAAATAACTTTAACAAGAAACAAATCAATCCCCGGCAGCGGCGCCAAAAACTTTGATGTGTTATGAAAGCTTTAAATTTATAAGACTAGTTTTATCCGTTTTTCCAACTAACACACGGGTAAAGTATAAACCCCCGTTATAGTAATAGATTAAGGGTAAGGACATGTCCGTTCCATGGGATGAATCCATCTCAGAAAAGTCGGTAGGTTTTGCAGAAAGGTATCTTTAAAATTTTCACTTAATTAAAAGATAATTTGTTTAACATATTTCAAGATTATAAAAGAGATCTTTATTTGGGAGACAAGAGCAATCAATAATAAACTTGGGGTGATAACGAATACATATATTTAAGTATAATCAGATAAATGAATGGATAATTTATTTAAAAGATTAACTATTTAACATAATAAGGAATCCTTTCGGCCTTTAATCTTCATTATGAAAAATGCTTTAAGATCAATTCGTGTTTGGAAAATAACAAAGATAAACTTGCTCAACCAAGTTCTTATACATGAGGGTGAGCATTAAACATTTATATACTTGGGATGATGATCATTTTATTGACTAATCCTCACAAAGTCAATACCGAGTTGTCATAGACAAACACCTCAAAATTAAACATAAAGTCGGAGTCTTTCGACCTATATCCAAGCTAAGTGATCAAATGATTATCAAGGATCCAAGCATATAAATCTCAAGTTTATATTTATCATTTATCAAAACTGTTAGTCAAAACAAAGTTTAATCCCCCGACTCTCATAAGTCCCAAATAAACATGATTACACTACTTCATATTGATTGAGATCAAACACATAACATTCATATAAAACTCAGAGAACTTCATAATTAAAAGAGAAACAAGATTATATCAACTCCAAGAGCAAATACTTGATGATTTCACACGAATTTCCAAAGAACACTTTATTATATTCAAAGTAAACCCGGAAACTATGAACAATTCTATCACAGTAGCTTATAGTTTTAAAATACACTTCACTACTACTCTCTTTGATGGATTACAACCTAGAAATTGGATGAACTACAAGCAAGTTCACTCCAAATCCTAAAAAACACCTCTAAACTCTTTCTTGAGAGAATTCTTTAATTGAATGATGATTGTGAGTGTTTTGTTTATCGGGTCAACCTGATAACGAACTAATTAAAACCCTAACCCGACCCTATTAGTCTATCGGGTTGACCCGATATACCCGATAAGCTAAGTTGGACCCTAATCAACCCGACCTTATAAGGCCTTATCGGGTTCGGGTCGGGTCGGGTCAACCCATTTGACACCCCTAACTAAAAGGACGCATGTTGTATTTATTTTGAAATCGGGACGAAAAGTGCTAATGTGTGTAAACCAAAAGAACAAAGTTTGAGATTTACTCATTGTTTTATTTGTTGAAGGTATTTTACTATTTTGCCATCATTATCACCTACTAGAATTACTTATAACTTACTGACTTCAATATGATTTAGAACTCATTCTTTTGAGCTCGTATACACATTATCAGCTTGATTAGGTTAGATATAGTATATACATAATGCTTACGAGAAACTAGATTTGATTGATCATTGTCAAAGTATTTTATTGTTACGTGCCTGGCACATGAGATTCATACTGATTTTCCTGCCAACAACCCTAACCGTTTTTCCCGCCTAAACTTCTTCTCCATCCTCTATAAATACCATCACTTGTATCATTTCAGTTCAGTTGTTGCTTTCCATTCTCTTTGTATTCATAATCATTCCATTCAATAAACCATAACAAATCATTTAGCTTTCAATTTCGAATTGCATTCTTGTTTTATGATTCCAATTGTTAATTGGGCCATACTTTCAATCTATTAATAGGATTAGAGTATTGGTGTGTTCCATTTGGTATTAAAGCACTTTTCTGGCACCATCCCACCATTTTCAGTTACGAATTCAGTTTTTTCAGTTACAATCTTGTTATTTTAGTTACAAACTTTGTTTTTTCTGTTATCACCACATTGTACTTAACTTAGGATCAAACCATCACACCAACATTAATTTGTACATTACACCCAATACCCACCACCACCTAACAATCACAAATAAAATAAAAACCCCACACTAACTAACCTCTATATATCATTAAAAAATAACCAAAAAAAAAAAAAAAAAAACAAAAAACCCCCCCCCCCCCCCCCCCCCCCCCCCCCCCCCCCCAAAAAAAAAAAAAAAACCCCCCCCCCCCATAATATAACCCCCCCACAAATAAAAATTTTATAATATTTTTACCTAACCCCCCCCCCCCCCCCCCCCCTAAACACCCAACCCTCTGGTGAATACAGTTAGTTTGTTACGATTTAGTTACAAAGTAATCATGGTGGGAACAAGAACTTCAAGTCTTGAGGTTCAAATTGACGAAGCAACAAGAAATTGGGTCACTAATCATGTTGAAAGTGTCGTTGGTCCTTTGAATGAAAGACTTGAAGGTATAGCTGCTAGTTTGGCTCAATTGCTGATACAACAACAATGTGCCAATAGAGGTGATAGGAATAGTAGATTCAGTAGGCTTGGGAAGATGGAGTTTCCTAAGTTTCATGGGGAAGATCCAAAAGGATGGATGTTTAAGGTTAAACAGTTTTTTGCTATTGATGCAGTAAGAGAGGCATATAATGTAACATTTCTCATTTTCGTGTCATTGTACGACTATATTAATGATCACTATTTATTTTAGTCCGATACGCGGCTTTTTGTTACCTTTTTTCTAAATGTTTACTTTTAAAGCTAAACGCGTTGACTAGAAATAATCAATGAATGTAAAGGTCGCCAAATACAATTAAGGGTTACATCAACCAAGTAAGAAATAATTATTTTGAGAATAGTTATGTACTTTACGTATTTTATTTTTATTGGTCACGTAAAGGGGTTACGTTTCGCGATAAAATACATTTGGACGCACCCCGGAAATACCTAGACTTACCTAGACTCAAACCAATACCCACTTTGAAAACCTAAACACAAAATTTAATCAAGTTTTGTGTTTATATTCCTCTAATGCCGAATGTGGGCAAGTAAACTTGCATAAAAATCGTCCTTGGTGATTTGTTTACTAGCAAAATCCCCTAATGATCTTTAAGAGTACATGTACAAACTCTAAGTAATTAAAGATGGTACTTAATGTTCCTAGCAACTAATACCTAGTGGTTAATGACCAAATTTGTTGGTTCTTTTCCTTGGATACCCGGTCACGATATACAAACACACATAATCTTCAAGATTTTGCTAGCTAAGTAAATCATGTACCCAAAATCCTCTCATTAATACTTGTACTTAGTGGTTTAATACAATACCATGTGTAAGTAACTAGAGATCCCTAAAAACCACAAAACCATACTTAAGAGGGCACGGTTTGGTTCGTGTAGGGCTAGGAGGTGAGTGACTAGTTAATTGTCTATAAATACACACTCAAAAGCTCACTTGATACATTTTCCCCAACCCTTAAACTCTCTCAAAGCTAAAACAACCTCCTTACCCTCTAAATCACTCGTCATTCGTTGAAGCCGAACCAAACTCGACCCACAATCCTCTAAGGAACACGAAGGAGCCCTTGAGATTAAACATAAGGGTGTTAAGAGTGTATACGAGTCTAGGAAGCTTGGGTATCAATAACTTTGAAGTTATAGACACGTTTGGGTGTCGGGGTGTTCATCTCGCACGTCATTAATTGCTATAGGACCCTTGTAAGTCTAAATGATTCTACTTATGTCGATTTAATACATGACTAGCTATATATGTCGCGTATGTTTCATTTATATGTCGAACACCGTTTATTTTGTATAGACATCGAATGATGCAAGTCGTGGGGTGCCTAGAAAACGATTGTGCGTAAAGAGGACTTAGGTTTACACTTAAAACAAGCTAAGGAAAACTCCTAAGTAGTAACATGAAGTCTTAATCGAATTTAACAAGATATCCACGTAAACTTTTCCATGTAGTACGTTGGTTCGAATTAGGAACGAGCTATAATGATTATAGGACGTTTGCATGAGTCGTGTCCACGTTTAAAAATGTCAAACGAAAGCTAATCGTGATGTCGAGCCCTTTTAAACCGTTGTCTAAATGAAAGGGGTAGAAACGAAGTAGTCATGGACCACCGAGCCCAACGCGAGCCCAAAAGATATGGAGACACTACCTATACGGAACCAGATGCACCGTATTCACCGACCATAAAAGCCTACAACACATTCTCGATCAGAAGGAGCTTAACATGAGGCAACGCCGTTGGCTAGAATTACTGAGTGACTACGACTGTGATATTCGTTATCATCCAGGGAAAGCAAACGTAGTGGCCGATGCGCTGAGCCGTAAAGAACGGATTGAGCCATTGCGGGTTCGAGCCTTAGTTATGACAATTGGTTTGGATCTTCCCAAACGAATACTAGAAGCTCAGATCGAAGCCCAGAAACCGGAGAACATCGTAAATGAAGACGTAGGAGGTATGATCCGAAGGGATATACCCAAGGAAAGACTGGAACCGCGTGCCGATGGGACACTATGCTTACACAGCAGGAGTTGGATACCTTGCTATGGAGACTTAAGATCCGTGATTATGCACGAATCCCACAAGTCGAAATATTCTATCCATCCCGGTTCCGAAAAGATGTACCAAGATGTGAAGAAATTATTTTGGTGGCCAAACATGAAGGCTGACATCGCCACGTATGTTAGCAAATGCCTGACATGTGCAAGGGTCAAGGCCGAACATCAAAGGCCATCAGGATTGCTAGTACAACCAGAAATACCCGAGTGGAAGTGGGATAATATAACAATGGATTTTATCACCAAACTTCCTAGGTCGTCACAAGGTTTCGACACCATCTGGGTGATTGTGGATCGACTTACAAAATCTGCTCACTTTCTACCAATACGGGAGAATGATCCGTTGGATAAATTGGCGAGGTTGTACTTGAACAGGATAGTGGCAAGACACGGGATACCTGCCTCGATTATCTGCGATCGTGATGGGAGATTCACTTCGAATTTCTGGAGATCATTTCAAAAAGCTTTGGGTACGGATATTAGCATGAGCACTGCGTATCATCCAGAAACTGACGGTCAGAGCGAGAGGACCATTCAAACTCTCGAGGACATGCTACGTGCTTGCGTGATTGATTTTGGCAAGGGCTGGGTTAAGCATTTGCCATTGGCCGAGTTTTCATATAACAACAGTTATCACGCTAGCATAAAGGCCGCCCCTTATGAGGCACTGTATGGTCGAAAATGCCGATCACCAGTATGCTGGGCCGAGGTTGGGGAAGCCCAACTGACTGGTCCAGAATTAATCCAAGAAACAACAGAAAAGATCGTCCTGATCAAGCAAAGGATGCAAGCGGCACAGGATCGACAAAAGAGCTACGCTGATCGGAAGCGAAAGCCGATGGAGTTCGAAGTTGGAGACAGAGTTATGCTCAAGGTCTCACCTTGGAAAGGAGTCGTACGGTTCGGTAAGCGGGGCAAGCTGAACCCGAGATACGTCGGACCTTTCAAAGTATTAGCAAAAGTTGGAAAGGTTGCCTACAGGCTGGAACTTCCTCAAGAGTTGAGCAGAGTTCACCACACTTTCCATGTATCAAACCTGAAGAAATGTTACGCTGACGAACCAATGGTCATGCCATTAGAAGGAATTCATGTTGACGATAAGCTCCAGTTTGTGGAAGAGCCCGTTGAAATCATGGAACGGGAGATCAAACGATTGAAGCGAAGCCGAATACCACTGGTTAAGGTTCGCTGGAACTCTAGGCGGGGCCCTGAGTTCACCTGGGAAGAAAAGATTCGTTCAAACAAAAATACCACAACTCTTCACAAACGGGCTTCGCATCTACCTACAAGGGACTTAAGCTTTTGAGGCAAAGCTCTTTACCGGGTGAGACTGTAACATTTTCTCATTTTCATGTCATTGTACTACTATAATAATGATCACATTTATTTTAGTCCTATAACGTTTACTTTTAATGTTTTACTTTGAGTAAACCGCGTAGACTAGAAATAATCGTTTATGAAGTATACGACACCCAAATAAATTAAGGTTTACATCAACCAAGTAAGAAATAATTATTTTGAGAATAATTATGTACTCTGCGTATTTTATTTTTATTGGTCACGTAAAAGGGTTACGTTTCGCGATAAAATACATTTGGACGCACCCCGGAAATACCTGGACTTACCTAGACTCAAACCAATACCCACTTTGAAAACCTAAACACGAAATTTAAATCAAATCTTGTGCTTATATCACTTAGGTGTCGAATGTGGGCAAGTAAACCCACATGAAATCGTCCTTGGTGATTTATTTACTAGCAAATCTACCTAATGATACTTAAGGGTACATGTACATCCCCTAAGTCATTAAGTCATGTCCTAATGGTCTCCTACTAGTCCCTTACCCAATGGTTAATAACCATTTTGCTTCCCTTGCTCTTCTTAGTCACGGTTAACAATGAAACAACATACCAAGACATAAGATTTCCATAATCTAGCAACTCTTGTACATCTTTAGCTCATTAATGCATGTACTTAGTGGTTTAGCTAAATACTATGTGTGGCTAACTAAAAATCTCCTAAACCACTTCCTAAGGGCACGGGTTGGTTTTGTTGTGGACTAAGAGATGTAACTAAGCTCATTGCTTATAAATAACACACACACTACCACTTAACAAAGTTCTAAACCTCTAAACTCTCTCTCAAAACTAAGAACCTTTCATTTCTCTCTCTATACCTTCGGGTCTCGATATAACCGAGCCATACACGACCCAACTTGGTCACTAAGGACTTAAGGAAGCCTTTAAGTTCACGTATAAGGTCGTCAAGAGGAATACACGAGCTCAAGACTGGGTATACAAGCCTTGAAAGCTTAGGGTGGCATACGTTTTGAGTACAAGTGTATCGGGTTGTCTCTCGATCCAAAACCAAGAGCTAGGGACTATTGTAAGTCATTCTAATCACAACATTGTCCTCTCAACTCATAAATCATTACTTGATCTAGTTCGCTTATATCTCGATTAAAAACAAGGTATCGTGAAACATGCATGGTTCGACCCATGCATGATTTTCACCCACACTTTCTGCCACACAACAACCTTGTGTGGTACCATACGTAAATAACTATACGTAAACTATGGTTGTAATCACGACATGAGGGTGTGGGAACACATATTCGATCTTAACGAACGTTTGCATGGTACGGGTCGCGATTAGAAAATGTTAAACACGTTGTTTGGGTGCTAGACAATTTAATGAAACCATACAAGATACTAATAAACCTTTCGGACCCAAATGAACTCAACCAAAAAGGCTAACACCCCTAACGGGCCTCTATCAAGCCCAACAAGGCCCAACGAGAGCTTATTAATAAGCCGCGACTTATTAATAAGCCACTCGGGCTTAATCATAATGGGAAGTGCTCATTTTGCTTCACATAGGGCTCCCGTCTTATTTAGAAACCCAACCGAACCCTTAAAGGGCTTACTAGCCCATTTGCGAGCCCAACATGAGCCATAAGCTCACAATAAGCTTTAACAGCTTATCGGTAAAAATCTACGCAGCTTATACAAGTTAAAAGGGCTTACTAGACTCAAATAATGTTAATGGGCCAAGCCCTAACCCCTAGAACCCATTCGGGTTACTATCGGGCCCAATAGGCCCAACGGTGAGCTTATTAGCTTATCGAATAAGCTAAGTAAGCAACCGACCTCCAAAGTGCTTATTAGACCTAAATGAGCTTAACGGACCCTAATGGACCCAACAAGACCCTTTAAAAACCTTACCGGGCCTTAACGGGCCCAAGACCGGCCCAATAGAGATGCTTATTAGCTTATTGGCTTATTTGGAATAAGCTGAAAAGAAAACAGTTTGTTCGGCTTAATACAAGTTGGAAAAGCACTAGGAAAAACCTAAAAACTCTAAACACCCTTATCGGGTTAAGTTATTGGGCCCATAAGCCCAATAAGCTCGAAATAAGCTTCAATAAGCTCACCGAGCTTATTTTAAGCTCAACAGCCCCACGTGAGCTTATTAACGACACTTAGACTTATTAAATCTATAACGGGCCTCTAAAAAGCTAAACGGACCTTAACGGGCCCAATAAGGCCCGTTAAGCCAAAAATAAGCTCGATAAGCTTATTTTAAGCCGAAACAACTTTTTATAAACTTAATTAAGCTTAACATGGAAAAATAACACTTGTTGAACTTGATTTAGAACTAAAATGCAATTTTCGCAAACTAAGGGACTAAAAGTGACAAATTCGAAACCTAAGGGATTTGAATTGCCATTTTTCGAATTGACAATAACTCCAGGGACCATTCCTGTACATCCTGAAACATTAGAGACTAATTTAAAACCATAAGGACCTAAGTTGTAAAATCCCGAAAGTTAAAGGACTAGTTATGACATTCTTGCAACTAGAAGGTTTGAAGTGTAAATGTTATTACTTATAAACCTAGGGACTAAAAGGTGACAACTAAAAACCTACGGGTACGTTTGTGAAACAAAAGTGAAATAGATGAAACACTTAACACGTCGGTCGAACATTAAGATATTCGGACATCGAGCTGGTTAATAACAAGATAATAAATAATGTATATTTATTAATAATGATTTCACGTCCTCGAAACATCGAAAGTATTAATACAATAAACTTGTGTCGTCAACAGACTAAGTGATCACGCATATATAAACATAAAATGGGATTAGTTTTACAATGAGTCCGTAGCTTAAATGTGTAAACTAAGACCTTTGACCAGTAACTTAACTCACAGGTACTTAACGGTGTGATCCACTGCTTACTTGGATATTTATTAATCATTCAGAGAACTACCGGCTAAGGTGAGTTCATAGCCCCATGTTACAATTATTTAAATGATTTACATCCCATGGGGTGCTAACAGCTTTTGTTCTTTACCAAACTGGACGCAAGTGTACATTTTATACCATGATTACGTGTTTGCCTAAGTTACCATAACCCTTTATGTCCATGATCATGAACTGTTAATTGCATAGATGTGATTGGGAATTACATTGTGTGGGCGCGAATGTTATGGATAGATCTATTAGGGATTGACAATCCCCGTTCGGGTGACTAGCTATCACTGGGAACGAACGCATACCATGTCGAATTGGGGATCCGCTGGGTTAGAACCATCATTCACGGACACTTGTTGGCAATTTATTATTTGCATCCATATATGTCGAGCTTCGGTGTCATGAGCTTAGGAAACGTAATTACTTTTATGATGTTTGCATTTGTTGCTTAATCATACACTTGGAAATCTTGCGGTCCTACCATCGATTTATACAAACCTATGAATTCACCAACTTTATGTTGACGTTTTAAGCATGTTTTTCAGGTCAATAAGGCACGAGGTGCGATGATACATTGGGAGTCAATAATTGAAGAGTCAACACTTAAGATTTGGGGTCTTATTACACTTTGGGGACAATTGTTATAAACCGGAATCTTTATCTATTTTGTTGAACCATTTGAAGCCATGAGCTTATGTAACAAACAAGTATTTTGTTAATCCAATGTATCTTTTTTTTCAAACGACACGTTTAGTAGTCGTTCTCTGATCTTGTGCTATTGACCCAATAATGTAACGCCTTCGGATATTCAACATTCCGCTGCATACTCAGATTTGAGGGTGTTACAAATTGAACATTCACTTGCATTGTAGTAACTTGCAAGTTGTTCCTTGTTAACTCATTCATCAGTTTATAAAACCGTGAGTAATACGACTCCATTGACTCTCCATCACGAGAAGTAAACTTCCCAAATTCCCAGAACAAATTGGTCTTCACATCTTGTACGTTCAATGATTCCCCCTGTTGTAGCCTTTCAATGGTTATCCACATTTCATTCGCTGTTTTACAAGCATCAACAGTGGAATAGATTTCATCTCCAATACCAGTTAAAAGCAAGAAAATTGCTTCTTTTTCAGACAGAAAGTGTTCTTTGTTCTCTGGAGTCATGTTCAATACTGTTTCAATTGTTGTATGTTGTTGTATTGCAGGATTACCTTCCGATGCTGCAACAGCTTGAACTAGTACAGTAGATGGCACGTAGGGACCAGATAGTATGCTTTTTCTCAGTCCCTCACCATTTGGTTTTGTGTCAATGTACCGTAGAAAACGTGATCTCCATTGTGAATATCTTCCTGGTCCAAGCATTGGTGGACGATCTTTTGAACCAGCTGCCATGATATTATTATGCATTTGACTATCTGTTGAGGATGTATTGACTGGAGTGGACAAGATGAATGATGATATTAACTATGAATGTGAAGTTGTTGTTGGATCTTAAGTGGATATGATGTGATTGATGTTGTTGTGGTTATGTATGCAATTCTCGTTCACGGGATTTTACACGTCTATGATTAAAACCGATAAATGATTTAACGGGATTTTACAAAATCAATAGAAAACCGTGAATGAATAATCGATTGTTGTTGAGGTTTGTTTCTTGTATGATTAATGCAGTTTAAGTCCTTGTTGATGGTTTTGGTTTTGGCTTATGGTTTGATGATTTGTTTGGAATTCGGCGCAGTTGGATTATGAATTTTTTTTTACCTTATTACCAAAATCTAAATTTGGTGTAAAAATAAGCTAAAAAGGCTATAGAAAAAAATTATATTTTACTTAATTTTTCCCGCCAAAAAGTGTCGCTAAAAAGGTGTCGACCGAAAAAAAATTTACCCTATTACCAAAATTTGAATTTGATGTAAAAATAAGTTAGAAAGGCTATATAAAAAATTACATATTACTCAACTTTTTTTTTAATCAAACCGCTGCTGTTCTGTCTTAGCAATGTAACATTCCGTATTTTCAGGTCATTTACGACGTCATCCATTTTGCTAAATTATTTTTTTCTCATACGCGTTTACTTTTAATTTTAATAGTTAAGTTAAATCGCGTAAATTAAGAATCACCAATCAACGTAAACGGACACCAAACGAATTAAAGTTTTCGTCAAACAAGCAATATATTATTTTTACGAAAGTAATAATCAACTTTTTATATTTTATTTTATTTTGGTTACATAAAATAATTACGTTTCGCAATTAATACATTTAGGCATACCCGGAAGCACCAAAATAAATATACGCTTCAACAAATACCTACGATTATTACTAATACTCAAAGTTTTATGAAACTTTACCTACAAACATCACTTGAGCCGAAATTTACCAAGAATTAAACAAACCAATACATACACTTTGTAAAGTATACTTTGTAAAATAAAACTACAACATATAACAATGCAAGAAATACTTTCTATAAGTAACAAATATATTAGCTAGTCAATTTCTTTCTCATTTCCATGGGATGACTCCCACTTAAGGGAACAAGGGAGCACAAGCCTTAATGGCTAGTTCATGACTATGAGTTTGAACCACTCGTCTCCTTGTATTTCTCTTCTTGTTCCAACGACCAAACACACCCTTCTTTATAGTTATGGACTTTGAAACTACACATTGAACACCTTTTTAATCGTATATAATAACTTGCATGCAAAGAGATAAACACAACACAACTCTATCAACTTAAGAAATATCAACTCTTTCTCTCTTTTTCTTTCAATAACCCACAGCTCAACTCTTTACTCTTACCAAATCCATACAAAATTTTTAAACAACTCTTGCACACATTCCTACATGATATTTAAGATAACCTAAGGTGATTTGAATGCTTGCTTTAAGGGTTGCAAGGGTTAAGCAAAAATAAAGTTAGATTAGGGTTTATAACCTAATCTAGGGTTTTCATAATTGCAAGCTTTGGTTTTATATCTAAACAAGGTTTAGATACCTTGGTTCATCACACTACATCTCATTAAGGTTATCTAAAAACCTTTTATGTATTTACATTTATCATTTTATGTGTTTATGTGTTCTATTTAGCAATATCACCACTTAGGATATGTTTAACTTGTAAAAGTGGATTTTTCTTGTAAACATAATTTTATGAACTTGTACACATGTTATATGAATGTTACATATGGGGGGGGGATAACAATAATCTTGGACTCTAATATATGTAAGTCATATGATATATATAATTATAAAAGGCTTGTGGAAATCTACTAAATAGAAAAGTACAAAATGAAGTTTAAAACATGTTTTTATGAAAAACCTCCAAACTTTCTGTTTGAATTCGACATCCCACCTGGTCATTTTATATTTTTATAAGATAGTACACCTCATGACGATTCCAAAATGATAAGAAACTCGAAAAACCAATTTATAACGAAAAAGATACGACGATTTCAAGTTTACGTTAAATATATACTTTTATAAAACTATTTTTATAAAAATTACTATTCACCACAGAAACTTATATTTTTAAAACATCATTAATATGATAAAACTTTTAAATACGAGAACGTACTCGAAAGAATCGCTAAAAACGGAGTTAAAACGAATAAGTTACGACATTTACGAGATTTACGATAACTAAATCTATAAAAATAAATATATAGCTGTTATGAACAGTAAAATCACTATTCATTAGAAAAACTCAAATTTTGAAAATGTTATATTTTGATAACTCGTCTTAATACGAAGGCGTGGACGTAAGAAACGAAAGAAACAGACTAAAAACGAGAAAGTTACGCCAGTTTTACTAAAGTATACTTATAAACGTTTTTACTTTATAAATATGATTTCACTAAAACGATTAGATGGTGATGTAGCTATATAGAATTATATGTGGTATTAGTTAATCAAAGTACTATATTACTAGGGAGTTTCATAATAAGGCCTCTTCGGGGTGGCGTATCGACGAGTTGTTGGATTTACGATTTAAAGTGTCCTAGCTCCTCATACGTCACTACATGACCTCTTAATTATGATAGCCCGAACGATAGTATGATGAGCTATACGACCTATAAATAAAATCAAAGGTTTAGTTA
The DNA here is from genome assembly GCA_026074375.1 of Tanacetum coccineum. Classification (NCBI taxonomy): domain Eukaryota; kingdom Viridiplantae; phylum Streptophyta; class Magnoliopsida; order Asterales; family Asteraceae; genus Tanacetum; species Tanacetum coccineum. The sequence goes on along the minus strand of BQNB010092170.1, from coordinate 1,587 downwards.
CTTATACGACCTATATTGGATTAGGTTGCCTTCGGATTCCTTCGTGACGCATTTTTCTATTGTGAATACTTGTTGATTACCATTCACTCGAGGTGAGTTCATAGCCCCCTTTTTACTACGTGATTGTTTTACAAAATCTATGGGGTGAATTACATTGCTTGTTTTACTATTGGACACAAGTGTTTTTCTAAGTGTGTTTTTAAAGTTTTACAAAGTGTATGCTATCCAGATATACTTCCTGAATATTTGCTAAGTTACCTTATTGCCGTGAAGTCCCTATTTATCAAGAACCGTTAATTGCTGATTGTAGTACAGCGCGAGGTGTTATGATAGATTTATCGACTGCACTCCCCCACCATCCTTGGATCACTATTTTATCAAGGTGCATTTAACATTGAAGGTGTAGGGTATTGGCAAGCATCCTATATTCTGATTGGGCACAATCTAGGTTAAGGCTTCGGGGTCATGAGCTTAGTGCAATAAAAACGTTTTGGACTTACTGAATGTGTTTTAGTAGTCTACTTATTACTTCGATCTTGCGGTCTACCCTTTTTTACCGATAAACCCTATGATTTCACTCAACATCCTTTGTTTGCTTTTAGCATGTAATTTCAGGTCCTAGATTGGAGGGGAGCCGTGGCGGATATCAATGAAGACGGATTCTGTGTTTTATCTAAAGTCTATGCAACTTTTATTATCTTTAATAACTTAAGTCATCTTTTGGTATTATGAAGCTTTTGGTATAATTAAAAATGTATGTGAAATGTAATGACTTATAAAACATATGGGACCTAATGTATAAATTCTGATATTTTGCTATGGCATCGAATGAAATCTTGTCTTAAACGTCCATTTATGGTCGTTTCCTATATCTTGATTGTTGTACTTTGACGTAGCACCCCATTGTTACCATTCCGCTGCTACCTGATTTTGGGGGTGTTACAGATGGTACCAGAGCCAAGGTTATAGGGAACTGGGTCATTTTCAAAACCTAGTCTATAACCACAAAGTTTAAAGGTTTTCTTTTCTTTCATTTTTAAATACAGAATCCTTCATCGCTATCTGATATCCACGCGCGCGTATTCCCTGATCCTTACTTACTTTTCCGATTGTCATTATTGCATTATATATAATCTTATATATATAATACTTGGTTTAAATTCGATCTCTTACGTCTATCTTTTGACATATCAATATCTATTTCTATCGATCAATTATATAAATATCGACTATCCTGATTAATTTATGATTATTTATATCATTCTCCGTTATTTACCATGTGTCATGACTCTGCATACCTTTACAAATTCTCAACGAATTGTGTACTTGTGTTGCCAGAATCATGCCGCCCAGGAGATTTAAGAAGAAATCTGTTAGGAAGATAGTGGAAAAGCGTGTGGCCAAAGCCATTGAAAAGTATGAAAAGACTAGAGCTGACTCAAACAATACTGGTGGATCTGGATCAACAAATACTGGAGGAAAGATTTATGCTGGGAATTTACCAAAATGCAACCGGTGCAACTTACATCATCATGGACCATGTCCTCAGAAGTGCCAGAGATGTCAAAGAATAGGTCACATGGAGAA
>BQNB010092169.1:0-26681 GCA_026074375.1 Tanacetum coccineum | reverse complement strand
ATGACGGGCAACCAAAAGCTCTTCTCTACTTACAAGGCATATAATCGAGGTAACATTATTTTTGGTAGTAATCTTCGCGGTAACATCATTGGCAAAGGTATGATTTCTAATGACTCTCTCAAAATAGATAATGTAGAACATGTTAGTATAGGACAAATATGTGATAATAAGTGTAGAGTAACTTTCTCTGAACATGATAGTGAAATCACTATGGACGGTAAAGTCATAGGTAAAGGTATTAGGAAGAAAGGCTTATATGTGATGAAATTAGGAAATAAGCCAAAGGATTAAATTTTTCTAGCAACGATTGATGAAAATTCCACATTGTAGCATAGGAGATTAGGTCACGCAAACATGCGTCTCATTCAATCGTTGCCTTCTAAGGAATTAGTTAGAAACTTACCTAAGCTTAAGTTTGATCAACATTTTTGTGATGCTCGCTAGTCACAAAGCTAAGAATATGGTCTCAACGACTAGATGTTTAGAACTTCTCCATATGGATCTCTTTGGTCCATCCGCCGTACGGAGTTACGAAGGAAACCGCTACACCCTAGTCATAGTAGATGACTACTCTAGGTATACTTGGACTAGATTCCTTAAGGATAAAACCGAAGCTTTCGCTCAATTTGAAATATTTAGTAGGAAAATCCAAAACTAATTAGGTTGTTCAATAGTGTCAATAAGAACCGACCACGGTAGAGAATTTGATAATGAGGTGCAATTTGGAGAGTTTTAGTTAATGCCAACGGTATTACACACCTAACTCTCTGGCTCCACGCACTCCAATCTAAATAGCGTTGGTGGTCGAAAGGAAAAATTGGACACTTCAAATTATAGTAAGACTATGTTGAATGAGCAATCGTTTACACAAAAATTTTTTGGGTGTAAACGCCATTAGGACACTTCAATTTACATTCTTAACGATATTCTCATTAGGAGCATTCTAGAAAAACACCTTACGAATCTTAAGGGTAGATAAACCATAACAGTAGATTATTTTAAAGTGTTTAGAAGCAAGTGCTTCATTTTGAACACAAAAGACTACCTTACCAAGTTTGACCCAAAGTCATACGAAGGTGTCTTTTTAGGATATTATCAAAATAGTAAAGCTACATCATCCTAAAACAAAACACTCTAGGAAAGTCAAAGAAATCCACTTAACGCGACATTCAATTGTAATCTCACCTCTAAGGACATCACCTTGGTTGGATGAGGGACTTCGAATGAAGATGAAGCAAATTAAAGTCACCAAAAGGAAAAATCCTGAAAACGACATTTGTGGATGAAAACTTTAGGATTGGATGAAATAGTCTAACATTAAGGAATCTAGGAAAACCATCCATAGAAAATTGTCTTAGTAAACCTTAACCAAAAGAACCCTTAGGTCTCAAACCCAAAACCAAAGTAACTTCTTTTGTTTTATAAACTATAGAACATTAAGAATGTGAAGAGCGTTTTTTTAAGAGATGAAAGCTTGGATAGGTCCATGCAAGAAGAATTAAATCAATTCGTTGCTAACGTACGTTTGGGGAGTTTGTTCAACAACCTCTAGGTATGGACAATCATAGGAACACTAAAGTGGGTTATTAGAATAAGTATAGCGGAGCTAATGACGTAGTTTTCTCGGAATAAGGCTAGGGTAGTTGCTCAAGCTATAATCAACAATTGCGAGCATCGATTATGATGATAACTTATGTCCACGTTTGCTAGACTGAGTCTATCTAGGATTTTTTAGCTTTATTTTATTATGCTTATTGCCTTCCTTACTTCTGTAGATTTTTAACTATCAAATGGAATGTAAAAGTGCATTCCTGAACTGTTTTATCATTGAGGATTGTATTACGTGCACAACCTCTGGGATTCATTGATTTCGAAAAACCTGGGGAATCTGTTTATATATTAAAGAAGCCTTTATATGGTCTTAATACAAGCACCCAATGTTGGTATGATAGATTAAAAGCTTTCCTTATTAAGCTTGAATATAAAATGAGAATTGGTTTTATTTAATCACTCTTTTTTTTTAAGAAGAAAGTTCAAATCTCATCATTATGCATAATATGGCGATGGACTTTATATTCGGTTGACTTGTCAAGACATGTGTGAATGAATTTTAATATATCACGCATGACGAGTTCGAGATGAGCATGTTGGGTGAACTTAACTTATTCCTTGGATTACAAATAAAATAAATGGAAGATGGTATCTTCTTTAATCAATCTAAGTATATTAAAGAAATGCTTAAGAAAGTCGGTCTAGAAGATTCTAAACCAATAAAAACCCCCATGTCCTCCAATACTAAACTCACGAAATATGAAGAGTGTGAGTCAGTAGATAGTACCAAGTATCGAGGCATGATAGGTAGTTTATTATACCTAACGACAAGTAGGCCCGATATCATGTTTAGTGTCTATCTTTGTGCCCGCTTCCAAGAAGCTCCTAAAACCTCTCATCTTGAAGCGGTTAAACGTATCTTCTGATACATTAAACGCACTACGCACTTAGGATTATGGTATCCTAAGGGGACCAACATAGAAACTATAGTATATGCCGACTCTGATCATGCGGGAGATTATGTGGATCGAAAGAGCACTAACGGTATTTGTACGTTCGTGGGATGTTGTTTAACATCTTGGTTCTCGAAAAAACAAACCGCTCTTGCTATATCCACTACCAAAGCCGAATACGTAATCACCGGAAAGGCATGTCAACAAGCACTATGGATGAAACAAGCTCTCATCGACTACGACGTACGACTCGATGACATTCCCATCATGTACGACAACAAAGGCGTGATTGACCTTAGCAAAAATCCGATGCAACATTCTCGTACCAAACACATCGAAATTCGTCACCACTTTCTTCGTGATAATGTCCAGAAAGGACATATCTCAATCGAAAAAGTGCCGTCCGTCGACAACATCGCCGACATTCTTACCAAACCTCTTAAACGTGAATTGTTTAACTATCTACGTCTTGGTTTAGGAATGATGGATCACATTCCATAAATCATATTAGTCCGCTTCTCCTTCTTCTGTCTTGATTCTAGTCTGTGTTCCACTCTGTGTCATGACAACTTAATTACTTCATCCGAAGTACTTTAAGCCTCCTTAATTCGCGAAATGCAAATTAAAATGTCACTCCTCCTTGAATAATTTTTGTTAAAAACCAAGTCCAACACCCTTTACTGAGGGCGGCCCCCATATAGGCGGCCCCCAATATATTTGGGACCGCCAGGAGATATGGGACCGCCATCAACAGATCATAATATAGAACACTTAAACAAATTTTTTTCAAAACACAAAAAACAAACACTCCTGTATCAGCTGCCATTGACGAACACAACCCAAAACCACTCAAAATCTCTAAATCACCCATTAAAACACAAATTAAAGATAAATACAACACCAACAATCATTCACAACATCTTAAAGATCATTAATTGTAAGTCATTTCATCTATTTTCTTTCAATTTGAGTCTAGGGTTCATGATGAACACCAAAATTGAAATTGAGGATTTTTTTATTTTTCTTTCAATTTTGTACAATTAAGACTACTAGGATACAATGTATAATTAATATGCTCCCTGTAGACATAGGATTTGCATACATTAGTGAATTTTTTGAAAAATTGATTTCAAACCAAAACCCTAATTTTATTTTCAAATCACTCACGTTAGGAACATAATAAAATTGTTGTTATGCATTGTTAATCCAATCCAAAAATGTTTTCAAACACATGCATAATGATCTCATGAACAAATTTCGAGATACATAATTCATATGTATTTTTTGACTTGTTTAGATGAGAAAAATCAAATTAAGGAGCATTTGGGTTAACTCTTAGGATTTTATATTTAGGTCAAGTTAATCGTTACTCCACATTTGTCACATTTAGGCACACACTAGAAGCAATGATCATGACATATCACAAGTAAAAAGTAATAAAGTTTTGTTATCCCAAAAGCTTTAATCCATACACAACAATAAGCTATACCAATAAGCAAAAATAAAGATAGAAAAGAGATAAGGAAAGTGAAAGATTATTAGAGAGAAATAAAGAGGTGGAAGATTACACACACACACAAACTATGCAAATGGTAACCAACACCCTCTCCATGTGTGGAGAGGGTTCTTTTATACCCTTGAGCCATAAGAAGGACTGTGGGTTTTCTACTTGGGCCGGGGCTTGGCTAAATTGGGCTTAGAGCGAAACTAAGGACAATTTTTGATTCAATCCAAAGCCCGTTTTGAACCCGAACTAGCCTCATTAGAACTTAACAAGACTAATACGACTTATAAGGACGATAAAACATTCTTGTTTGACTTATATTAAATTAGGGTAACAAATCTCCCCCAATGTTGAGTCTCTTTCTTCAAACTCTCCGTTTACTACCGATGACGTTGAAGATATAACTTTTTGAGTTTATGCTCTTGCCTTGTTTTGGTCTTGTCCTTGTTTGCTAATATAATGGCTTTGTTCTTCATGCTTTATGATCTTGATCTTGGCCTTTATCCTTTGACTTTGAGCTCTTGATGTTCGTTAATCTTGCATATCTCTTGACTTGGATTCATCTTGTTTTGGACTTTCTTGATCAACTTGTTCTCTTGACCAAAACATGTCATACTTGTTATAATTCTTGTTTGACATATTGTATATTAAGTCTAACAATTCTCCCCAATTGATGTTCTTTATTTGACTTTGAGGCTCTCTTTGATAGTGGGGAAGATTAGAATAACTATCTTGATGTTGATACGATCGACTTTGAAAGCTGAGTAGAGCATGTGGTTATGAATCCGATTCGCTGGGAATGAGGTGCAAACACCGTGTTCTAAACTGAAATAAGACAGTTAGCAATTAAAAAGATGAATATGGTTTGTCATTCATCTTGACTTTGGTTGCATTCCTTCCGGTTCCCGTTTTATTAGTTATAAACTACTATACCTGTGGAGGTAGATTCAAAGAATTCCTTGACAGGGTTTTCCAGCTCAAGCGTTAGGATCTTCTAACACAGATGTATTAGATTCACCATGCTTGCTAGTTCTCATTACCGGAACATCTCAAAGCAGACAACACGGTAAGAGTGAATAAGATAGTTACTATCTTTCTGATAAGTCGTCAATTTATTATGGACCAAAATTCGATATCCTGTTATCACAAGCTGATTATTATTAGAATCTTTCAAGTCATCCTTCCTAGCAGCTTGTTTTGTGTTGGCTCAAGCAAGATTTCCATTCTTCACTTGTGAATACTTAAGTATCACTAGATGTTCTGGCAAGTTCTCAAGGATAGTGCGTAGGACTTGTATTACAACTTGTGATCTTTATGGTGTTCAAACAAGTGTATTTTGACATTTGTGTCCTATAGAGATTTATATTGATCTCTTCTTGGACTCTAGACCTCGATTTGTGCACTTTTTGGTTTTGTATAATCGGTGGCTGGAGCAGCTGCCACCTATTGCATATCAACAATCTCGGAGTGAGATGTCAATAGATAACGTGTGTATCTCCGTGACAAATGAGACAAGTTTCTTTTGAGAGAAACCCGAATGGCTGGGAAGGGTTGTGCATTGCATCACTGGGTACATGACGTCGTCTTCAATATCAACAATCATCATTGTGATTTTGATAGATTATGTATTGACCCGGTTTCTGCCTAAGTTGTTTGGAGGGCTGCTTTGTTTTCACCCTTTATCCATACATTTCTTTTTATTTATTTTTCTTCCAACCCCTTCAATGTTACCAAGCGTCATTATAAACTTGTTGGGATTGTTCCAGTGTATAGCCTCAATCTTAGTCGGCATCTTCCCTTATACACATTAATCTCCAATCATACCTATAGGACTGCTATTTTCTAACTATGGGTAGTGTCCTTGGGTAGAATCCTCGGTTCTGGTGGATCGTGACTTATACCTACCTAACCACTTCATGACTTCAGAATCGTCGTGAAATGTAATTGGTTTGTTGGGTATAAGATCGAACCATAAAACCATTTTCTGACATTGTTATTTTCAAATACTCCCCCTACACATGTGCTATGAGATTCGAAATTGTTTAGCACATGAAGGACAGAGTTTCACTTAGAGTCTTAAGATCAACCTTCTTTCTTATATCATATTTATTTACAATTTTTCCCCTTATTTTAAAATAATATTAAAACACTTAGTATTTGAACAGTACTCCAATGATTTAAATTTGAATGTTAAATTTGGGTTGTGAAAATTATACCACGATATTTCATGAATTTCAGATTCCAACAGATCCCCTTACAGTTATATGTGGCGATACCAAATAAATTTATTAAAATTGACATTGGAATGAAAAATCTGATAGACACCACAAATGTTAAAGAAGGGTGTGTGATGCCTTAGTGAACAATGTATATTAATAAATTGACATTATAAGTTTCCACCTTTTAATTTCACAAAGATGTGTTTTGGATTCTTTAAATTGACATTTATGTGATGTATCCAACCATTAAAAGGCTTTGTTTTAAAAAGTCTCCTACCTCTGAAATTGATTCACATATAATGACATTCTTCTGTTCGACAATTCTTGAAATTATTCTAGGAAGGAGGGTTGAACCACAAATTTTAACAAATACCAATTTTTTATGGAAATGAACACAATTTATATTGTAGACTAATTTTGACATTGAAGTTCTTTTTGAAAAAATATGTGTTCAACGATTTTAAAATACATGATAGACAAGACTGTTTCATTCTACTTTTAGATGTAAAGCGCACTGAAGGTACACTACCCTATAAAATTCGGGGACGAGTTAGGCACTGAATATGTACATAAGTCATGTGAAAAAATTTAGAAATGGAATTGTTTTGAAAGCATTTGAAATCTTCGCTCGAACTTCATTTACACGCCCGTGTCGATGTTAATCAACATTTTAGGAACGTATATTGTTGATCGATTCCAAGAGACATGTCGTGAAGATTCTTTTTGGAATTTTTCTGGATTTTTTATTTTGTTTTTTAGGTTTTATATTTTTCTATTTTCTTTTTGTTGGTTTTATATTTTTTTATTTTCTTTTTCAAAAATATTTTTAAATCAAAATAAAGAGAAAAAATATATTTACAAGACGAAGTTTCCATCAGCAGAGACAGATTTTGCTAGAGTTGAAGTAGATGAAGTTGAATAGAGAATAAAAATATTTACAAATCAAAGTTTCCATCAGCAGTGACAGTTGTAGCTAGAGTTGAAGTGGATGAAGTTGAATCAGGTTGTTGTTGACGTTTATTTGATGCATCAGTAGTAGTAACAACGAAAGACTTTGAAATAACTTGATTTACTCCATTGAAATATTCGTCGAACAAAGGACCGTATAGACTTTCCAACTCTATCATATCTGTTGTAGGAACTTTTGTTGACATGGTGAAGCGAGGCTTGAACCGTTGTGTTCAAACGTCATTTTTGACATTTAGGATCGAGGCTTGAACTGATGTGTTCAAACATCATTTACACGTATCATCATTTGTGAATCCACTTTGACAATGGTTTCTGAGATATCAGCTTTTTCAGCAACCATACTCTGAGATTTTCCTTGTTGACATTACATAAGGTACCTGCACTTAAATCAAGACTTTGTTCCTTCTGAACATTGATTGATGTACCTGCACATAAATCCAGAGTTTGTTTACTTACATGAATATTATGGATATCTACATTTGAACCATGTGTGGGTTCACTGTCATCCTTGCTTATACAAGAATAAAATAACTTTCATGTAGGAATCCACCTAAGACCAACAGATTTGAAAACTCTACACGTGGGTTTCCACCTAAGATCAGATCTAGGAGATGTTTTCTCATACACAACGAAAGTCTTATTGGGAGAAAACCTATGTCCTGTAAAGATCTGCCTACCAGGTTTCTGAGTATGACTCTTCTGTTCTACGGGTTTCTTACTGATGCTCGTCTTATGAGATTGACTCTTAGCACGTGAATTCACTTCATTCATGATTTTTGTTATACAGGCATCATGATTTGCATTAAAGACGCATTTATGACATGTAGAATAGAAGAAATATTTTAAATTTGAGAAAGAAGTAGAACTCTTAGAGTGATCTGCTTTGGGCACAGCCGTTATCGTAACGCGACTACTCTTAGATACAGGCAAACTCCTAGGTGTTTAATTGTTACTCCTAGGTTTTGGTTTGCTACCTTCAGCAGTGCTTTGAAATCTAGCAGAAGGCATCACACTAGTCTTTGAGTTCCTATCTCTTTCTTGTGTCTTTTTCCTAGCTTCATCTAGATAGTGATTATGAACCATGTCATTTGAACTAAATCTTGGCATGTTCTTAGAACTATCCCTAGATTCGCTAGATGCAATCATATGATCAGGTTATGCAAAATGGATTCTCTTCTCTTAGGCAAATAGTGTTGAGTTACTGGTCTTGACAAATTGTTACTCACATCAACTTGGGAGGCAAATAGTTGTTTTGACATTTGAGGCATTTCAGATTTATTGGTTTCTTAGTTATTGTAAAACTGGTTTCCTGAAGTCAGATGTTTGATCAAACTTAGTATCTACACTATTTCCTTTTAACTTCCTTAAGTCATTTTTTAAAGCAGCAATTGCAAAAACCTTTTCCTGAATCTGAGCTTTTAAATTAGCATTATTAGTAAGCAAAGAAGTTGTCTGTTCTATAGTCTTAGATCTCATAATTTTAATAGAATCATACAAATCTTTGTAATGCTTTTTTAAAGTCTCATTTTCCTTACGTAATTTAGCCACACTATGTTCTAATTCTATGTTCATTGTTTCAAGTACATCAATTTCCTTTTTAATCTTGGATTGATTACTTGTTTCATTCAAAATTTGACCATGTTGCCCCGATTTTAAAGCTTGATTTTGATATTTACGTTCGAGAGCAATACAATATGCTTCCATTCTTGAAAAATCTTTTTGAAATTAGGCAACGGTCTTTTTGGGTAAAATATTTTCAGACTCGAGTGATTGTTTTGAGTAGTCAGTTGTCTGGTTATCAGGTGATGAATCGCGCATAAAACTTTTAACTTGACAGTGTTCAGGATACTGGTCAACCCTACCTTCATTAATGATTTCAAGTTGCTCAGTATGTTGTTGTCCTATAGCAAAGATATTATATTCATCAGTCAATTATACCTCAGCCATTGGCTCTTCGTCATATATGGGTCTAATATCTGCATCCTCAACATCTGTATCATTCCCTGACCTGCTGCTGTCATCTTGCACTTCTGATTCTGTTCTACTTCTTTTTGTGACAACCAAATTAGCATCTACTACTTTACCCGTATCAATTTTACTCTCTTGCGTTTGCATCGGTCTTTTATTCACCCTTCTATCATACTGTCTTTTATGACGTGTTCTTTCAGCAACAAACCTCTTGACATTACCCATGTGTTAGAGTTGTGTATCTCTGAAGTGTTTAACCTCGATTCCAGTGTATTCAACAAAGTACTTGTCTGTCATAATCTAAAGTAAACTGTGAATTGATGAACTTCTAAAACTGATTGTTTACCACCCAAAAGGCTGCCATGGAACCATCTTCTTGAAATTCATTTTTGTCAAGTTGCTTTTGTAGTTGATCTACGTTGAGGAGCATTGTACTTGTGAAGGTATCAACATCTTAACCAAAGAGTGACATGAATGCCCGTTTGAATCCATGTTCAATGCGAGTGCCTTTTAAGTCTTGTTTAGAAAGAACTTGAAGGTGTGAATGAAGATTTCAAAAATATGCCATGCATCTTTCTTTTACTTTTGACATCTTGTATTTGATTGCATGTACATCTTTTGTAGCAGAATCCAAGCTGCTTTCTTTTACTGATTTGCTGGATGTAGTCTCAGAATTAGTGTCTTCTTTCTCAGAACAAGTGTTTGTATAACAACTAAATCAACTTTTAATGAATTAACATTCAATGCTTGAATTGGATTTGAATGATCTTGTGTCTACATCAACTTCTTTTGTTTCAACAATTGCATAGTTCGTTGTTGATGAAGAATTATCTCACGCATGTATTTCCTAATGGAATCCATGTTACAAATCATTGCATCTTAGAAGGATTGAGCATTAAATCTTGTGTATTTCTGCATACGCTCTTTGAATTATGAATTGAAAGCATTTTTAAACTTTGTTATGAGTTTTGTCAAAGTAGTGTTGCAATCAGTTTGAGAAAGTATATCTTTAGTAAGATGTTGTTCTAGTAAATCCAAGTCTTGAGAGAATGTTCTCTTGAAGATAGGCATGGTACCAAAATCTTGTAAAGTTTCTGAGAGAAACTTAAATTGTGACTTGACTTCTCTAAGACTGTTCATGCATCTACTTTTTGAAAGTTGTGTCTTCTCTTGAACTTTAGAAATTGAACACGAAGAAACTGTGTCATTGTGAAGAACACTTGATGTTTGAGTTTAGAAATTGGTATTGGTATTTGACATTTTGATGTTGTGAATGGATATTGGATCTAAAGTAGGTAAAGTGATTGTTGTTGTGGATTGAAATCAATTAACGTTCACGGGATTTTACAAGTCTTTGATTAAAACCGAGAAAAGAATCGTATCTTTCACAGGATTTTATAAAATCAAGAAGAAACCATGAAACAATGATTAATTGTTGTTGAAATCGTTGTTGAAATTGAAGTACGTGAGCTTTTATGATGATTAATGAGCTTAGAATGACGAACGGTGCACAAACTTTCAACTTAAAATGAGTACCGGTTGATTAAAACTCAAATAAGGACTAACGGTGCAATTACGGTTCACTTTAGAGGACTAACGGTTGAATTGTAGCAATTAAGGACTAACGGTGTAAAGTTGTTTTAACATGAAGGTTAATGATGCAACAATGGACTAACTTTGAAATGGTCTTGAAAGGCAGGGGCTGCATGTGTAACTTTTGAAAACTAATTAATTAATAAAAAGTATTCCCTCCAAAACTTCACCATTTTCGTTTTAAACTTTTAACAATGCAACGTATGCAAATTTGATCTCGCGGAGCGGTACGTTTATCGTCGGTAATAAATGATTATACCACGATGATCGAAACGAGTTCACGATCGTAATGGTATAAGTTAGAAGTCCCGTAATGAACCGACACTCGAAACCAAAAAACCCGAAAAGAGTTAAAACGTGTATTTTATGCTTTAGTTGAGTTGCGAATTCGGTTTGAAAGTGAAATTGCGAATTTGGTCAACAAATAAGAGCTGCGAATTCGGTTGAATAATAAAAATGCGAATTCGGTCACAACAAGTAAACTGCGAATTCAGTGAATGAAGTAAACTGCGAATTCGATCAATGAAGGATATTGCGAACTCGGTCACAAGTAAAACTGCGTACTCGGTTGATGGAGGATATTGCGAATTCGGTCACAAGTAAAACTGCGTATTCAGTGTCTTTTGTTTTGTCTTCAACCGAAACAACCAAAAATGTCCTTCTTGCTATTTTCGTGGATCTTGTCGTCTTTGTTTCAACCGGCGAGGACCACAAGAAAAAAAACCAACTAAAAAAGCTCAAATAAGCTATTTTCTACCACAATAAGCCACGGAAAAATAAGCTACTTTCAAAGGTGTGACAAAAAGGATTAGAGCTTTTTACTCGAAATAAGCCAAAACTTGAGCCGTGACAAATAAGCTTTTAAGAAGATGTTTTTCACGAAAGAAGCTACACAAAATAAGCAAAAACCACAGAAACTAAGAAAATAAGCCAAAAGAAACTCTCTTTTTTATTCAATAACGCACCCTTAGTGGTTGAAAGTAAAAAGAAAGAAAAAAACGTGACTTTTTTTTTGACAAACCAAAAATTCAAGCACGCAACTGTTAACAATATTGTTTGAAAAACAATTTTGATCTATTAAGATAAATCTTTAGCCCAACGAGTGAAACAGCCCAACAAGTTTCCAAGTATGAAAAACAGTGTTTGATTTGCGAATGAATTTGAGTAAAAAAAAGCTCGAAACGTAAGCAAAAAGAAATATGGAAGCACGAAATAAGCTAAAAAAAACAAATAATCACTCAACGGAACCACTAAACCCACCCCGTGGCGAGTGATACCAAATGTTATCCCAAAACATAACCCATTTCACAACAATAAACCATACCAAAAAGCAATAAGCTAGAAAGAGAGAAAAGAAAAATAGAAGATTTATTAGAGAGAGAAAGTAGAGAGTGGAAGATTACACACACACATACAAGTGTAAGAAATGGTAACCAGCACCCTCTCTATGTGTGGAGAGGGTCCTATTTATACCCTAAGGCCACCATGGGCTCATGAGCTTTTCTACCTGTGTCGGGCTTGGCTTAAAGTGGGCTAAGAGCCCAAAACATGGACAATATTAGATTACAATCCAAGCCCATTTACCCCGACTAGCCTATTACTTAACAAGACTAATTGCGACTAATAAGACCGATAACATTCTTGTTCGACTTATATAAAATTAAGGCTAACAAAAACAGAAAATAAAACAAACAAATAATTAAAACCTTGGGTTGCCTCCCGAGAAGCACTTAATTTATTTCTGAGTCATTAACTAGACGCTTCCCCAAGATTTAGTATTCTTTGATGATACGGTTCAAATGGGGAATTTTAGTTGGGTGCCATAGATAGTGATAATCGTTTTTGTTGTGAGGAACTTCTTTTTCATTCGGCTTCCATTCTTTGTTGGGTTCCTTTGGCAATCCCATGTCATCTTTTTTGATCTCCTTCTTTGTCATCCTACCAGTTCCAACGCCATCAAATGATTTTAACTCCCTGTCACCAACATGATTCGGTAATACATCATCTGCAAACACCATCGCATTCGTGTATGGTATATGCACGGTGCAATCCATAAGAAAAGGTGATATGGTTAGAGAGTTAGAATTGATTAGGCTCTGGTTTGGCATGGTTGGAATAGGCTCAGTCTTATCCTCCTCGATAAATTCAACATCACCCTTGTCGTTCTCTTTTTGGATTGAGGGTGGTTTGTGGACAAACTCATGTCTCAGTTTGGTATTTGTGGTACGAGGAAGGGATTTGGTTTGTTGGATTTTCTTGTACATGAACTCTAATTGCCTCTCTAAGTTCTCGATAATCGCTTGGCGGTTCCTTAATCCTTGATTGATTTGACGTTCTAATTCGACCACCTGGTTCTTTATACGTTCATTTGCTTCTGTCTGCTTAGCCATCCATTCTATCATCATATCCTTTGTTGAGGTTTTGGGAAATTTGAAATATTGTGACGGATGTGGCATTCTATGTCGGAGTGAGGAAAGTTACGGTTTGGGTTATGGTTTGGATAAGAGTACTAATTTCTTGGATTTTGGTCGTAATATCCTCCGTGATATCCTTAGAGGTAATTCGCTTCCATGGGATAACATATCGGTGTGTCATCATTCATGTAGATTTGTTAAGCATGGTTGTCTCTACCACCGTCTCGCATCTCTTTGAGCTCTTTCTTTATTTTTAGGAATTCGGAATCGATTTTTGTAGCGAGAGTTTCAATTTTCTCCATCAAACTAGCGTGATCAGGATTGATGTTGCTTCCACCAGTGAAAACAACGGTTTTTGGTTTGGGTTTGTTTTGGGAATCATCCGAGAAATCGAGCTTGACAAGGACCTTGTCCTCGAGGATTTTGAAAGCATCGTTAGGAGTATTGTAGAGGAATTCCTTGAGTTAGATCGTTTAAAACACGATAGAATATTATTGTACCTTTGGTTAGACCAATGTCCATAACAAGTGCGAAGCATTTCTTTGATTCGGAGCCAAGCATCAACGAGAGTTTCGTTATTGAGTTGGTGAAAGTTATGAATGTTGTTTAGGAGACGTTTAAACTTTGCGAGAGAAAAGTACCAGCTGATAAAAGCTTCTCTTAATTCATTTCACGAAGTAATAGTTCCTTCATCTAATTCATTCATCCAAGTCTTAGCTTCTGGATAACGAGAAAAGAAAAGTCCTCAACATAACCGCTTCCTCTTGATTTTCATTGTATTGGAAAAGGTTACTAATCTCAATGAAATCGGCAATGTGTCGGTGAGGATCGGATCGGATTCACCCATCAAATTGATTATCCCGAATCATTTCCACTTGGGTACCCTTGATATGGAAATGATTGGAAATAGGGAGTTAGATTATAGCGGAACTAGGAGTTGGTGTAACGTTCCTAGTGCTAGACCACATAGGTTGGTCATCGGGATCAATGATGGTTTCTAGAGTCGGGGAATGGGTGAGTTTTCGACTTTCGTTGGTCGAAATGTCTCGACTTGGATTTTTTTGTGATAAACATTCTTCGACTATGTAACGGTTGTTTGAGTATTGCGGTTAGGGTTGATCTCGATCTCGCATAGGCGGTACATTTTAGTGTCTAAATCACACCTTTCGGCGGATGTTGTCCTCTTTTTGATTTTATGTTGTTTGAAGTTTATTGAACACGGGAGTGTATTAACTTAACTTGGATATCAGACTTCTCTGAACAGTTTTCTTACCCTAAAAATATGCGCGGGTAGAGGTTTTTATTCTAAACACGGATGCGGTTTTTTGTTAGGCGTTTTGGATTTGGAGTGGGGAGGAGTTATTTTGTTGGGGTGAATCTTTAGGGATTTGGAATTGGTTTGTTTTTGTGTTATAGTAAAATAAATATACATAAGACTATAGATCTTCTTAGTTTTTCTTTTTTTTTAAATTTATGACAGAATAGATTAATTAAATCGACCACCATCTATTTAAAAAAATTTATTAACTAGTATTTTTATATTTTAATGACTGAGGAGAAATATAAGAGTTTATGGTCGATGACGTTTTTCTTAAATTATGACGCTTGAATTCTTTTTTAAGAACTTTTAAGACCATTTTTTTTAAATAATGAAAATATTTAGACAAAAGTTCTACTAACAGAAAAATTTTTGTTTTTTTTTTTTTTTTGTTTTTTTTCTTTTTTTTATTTTTTTTGTTTTTTATAACGTCGTCTATCATAACTTTTTTTTTAAAATCGTTTTTTTACACTATTCTGAATTTTTTATTTCAATAAAGACACAAAGAAAAAAATACTTAATTAGGTTAATTCTATCTAAAAATGGCAAACGATTATACTCCTACAAAACAAATATTGGTACAAATAATCTATTTCAAACCGGGGGTGAGTGGGCGGTCAGGAGGGTTGGTGGGTGAGTGGTTTGTAATGGACCTTATCGGTTCTGGTATTGGAAGTGGTCTGAGGTGGGTCTCCTATAAACAGGGTTTTGATGAATCACAAAACGGGCGGATTTATATGGAGGGATCAAAATTACGAAAATTGCATACAAAAGGTCTACCAACGGCGGCAGGTTGGAGCGGAGTGTTTGATGGGTTTTGTTTTTTTTGTTTTGGGTCTTTAGGGGTATTACTTTATAACCTGATTTTTTCCGGGTTTTATTATTTTTGGATTTTAGCGGGATTTTATTATTAAATACGAGGAAGATGGAAAAAAAATAAAGTTGGCTATTAAGTCATGATGGTTATAGGTGGGGAATCGGGTGGAGTTTTGACTTTCGTTTCGAACATGTCGATCTTGGATTTTATGAGATAAAATTCTTCGATGAACGGTTGTTTGATATAAGGTTCGGGTGACTCGATCTCAAGGGGTACATTTAGTGTCTTTTCGGGTTTAGTCCTCTTTTTGATTTTATGTTTAAGTTATTGAAACGGACGAACGAGTTTCTTACCCCAAAAATGCGGGTTTATACAAACCCGAAGCGATTTTTACAAAACGTCATAGAAAATTAAATAAAAAGATAAACTAAATAAAAACAAATACAAAAATCTTTTAGTATTTTTTTAAATATGACATAATAGAAACATAAAATCGACCACTATAAAAAAAATATTACTAGTATTTTTTTATATTACTACGAGAGAAATAAACTAGTTATGACGAGACGTTTTTTAATAGACTCTTTTTTAAGACCTTTTAAGACATTTTTTAATAATGAAAATATTTAGACAAAGTCTACTAAAGAAAACTTTTTGTTTTTTTTTGTTTTTTATAACTCGACTATCTAACTTTAAAACTATTTTTACATATTCTAATTCTTATACTAAAGACACAAACGAAAAAGAAAATCAATCTAAAATGCAAACGAAACCACAAACAAATATTGTACAAAATCTATCAAACCGGGTGGTTTGATGGACTTCGGGTTCTAACAACAGGGTTTGAGATCAAACCGGGCGGATAAAAATACGAAATTGGCACAAAAGGTTACAACTGGGAGGTTGGATGGTGTTTTGTTTGGGTCTTTCGGGTTTGATTATTTCGGGGATTAAACGAAAAGGTGCTAGTTGGATCTTTCTCGACAAATAAGAGTTGAATCAAGTCTAAACACAACTAGGAACAAGATTAAACAAGGCTTGAACTAGGATACGAGGTAAAACGCAAATAAAAAAGTTGGATTTTTTTATCAGAAAATCGAGTTGGCCAGCTGGGCTATCCAACCGGGCAGCTGGAGGAACTTCGTGGGTCGATGAGGGAGGAGCCGGCCGGCTAAATGGCCCGCCGGGTGACTCCTTTTTGCTGTAACATTTTTTTTCGATTGCACACGAGGCGAAACAAGCATGAATTAAAATGACAAAATTTAACAAAAACACAGACAAGAAAGAAATACGAAAGTCACATAACACAAAACAAAAAAAACAAAACAAGACGGTTTGGTGGGTTGGTTTTGGCGAGCACGATTTTAAGAATGACTAAAACAAAGATTTTAAACAAAAACACAAACAAATCCCTCGCAACGACGCCAAAAACTTGATGTGTCTCGCGACTACTAGTTTTAAATTTATAACACGAATTACCGGATAAAGCTAAGAACACATGGGCAAGTATGACCCTTCCGTATGTAGCTAGTTTTGGTTGGTAAGCCGAGGCCGTTCACTAGGATTTTGGTATTTCAATTGTGAAGAATCTATGTAATAACACGTAACACGAAAGTCGTAAATTGGTTGTCACGTCCCAAAGTACCATATAAGTAACAAGTAACTCGAAAATTATGACTATGTGAATTCAACAAGAAAGTAATCAAAATAATTAAAATTACTTGTTTGGAACTAGTATTTATATCAATGGAGTGTTGAAGATTCGGGTAGAACTTAAGAAATAGCACATAAAATCAAGAACATACAATTCCAATCAATTGGTCGTATCATGGAATTGCATATATCACAGTTTAGATTAACGAACCCTTTCGACCTATGATCATTATTATAAACCGATTCATTACAAGCCATTTGTGAGAAGTATGATTTTACCAATTTGTTCATTAGAACCCTTTCGACATATACTCTTGATTTAAACTTTATGAGTCCAAAATATTCATAGTTGTCAATTATGAAATACCAAACATATACACGCTAATATTTGGAACAAACCACAACAAGAAATCCTTTCGACTTATAGATCTGGTTATGATTTACCAACAAACTAATTAGACACATATCAATTCAACCAAACTCATAAGCAAAACAATAAATCTATATTGCAAAATACCAAACACTCCATATCCATATTTACATCATTCCAAACAAGTAAAACAAAACTACTCCATGATTATTTTAACCAAACACAAAGGTTCAACAATCATAATAAGCATAAACATTTTGAAAATTAAAAGAGTTTGTGCAAGTATGATTACAATGAGTAAAGATAAAGGTTTGGAGCAACCTTCAAGTCTCCAATTGACTGCAAGTGATCTACCAACCAGAAAATGATACCCGACACCTTCCTTGATGTTCTTGAGCACTACTTTTAGAAATGGCATAGGTTTTAAGGTCTTTTAGGAGAGATAATGGTGGTGTAAATTCGTCCTTAAGGGTGGAGGGTGGAATTTCATATGGAAAACTGGTTCGTTTCTTAGTATATACTTATATAGCAACCCTAATACAGATCCTAACCGAATGCCCTTGACCAAGGCAAAAGGTATGCTAGGAAATTGTTAATATAGGACATGATCGGCTTAGGGATTAATGGTACATTAAGATAGAGTATTAATGCAATTGGAGTGAGTCAATGAAAAGGAGTTGTGCGACTTGTTTCTCTGCCTTTGGTCGGTCCTCCATCCGGGCGGGCTGGCCACATCACCAAACTACAAAATTCTTGATTTTGCTTTTAGCTTCCCGATGATAATGTTCTAAAACATACTCTATTTGAGGCGTTATCAGGGATACAAAATGCGTGTTTAAAGTTGATTAAACTATTTAGTAAATATAATCAAGAGACTTATGAGTTATGACTAAGGGACGAATGAAAACTTGATTTTAGAAGATAAGGCTGATGGGAGACGCTTTAATTTTTAAAAGATCACTTGACCGATGGGTGGCGTACTTATCCAACTAAGTGAATCTAACATGAACCTTAGAGCGTCAGGAGAAAATAAGTAGAAGACTTTAGGTCCAATGATTGAGGATGGTGAAATCATTAATGAACCAATGGAGATGTAGTAAAACTTAGGAATGATATGAAAGATTAATGGGAATTAAATGAATACCCTCGTTTTTTGAGACTTGCTAGGAAGATCTATAGTTGATTATGGGATTTATAACTTGCAGTTTTCAAATTATAGGTTTCTTGAACTTGTTACTGTAACCTTTTTTCCCGATTTTATCAATAATAATATTAATGTTCTAATATGTTTTATAATTCTATAATGAAAGATAAAATTAAATTTAGGGGGAAAAATGTTGTGGGAGCTTTTATTAATGTATCTATCTTCGTTGGAAACTTTTTTTGTTGTGACTGATTTTGTAGTTGTTTAAAATATAGATGCTTACCAAGATCAAGACATGGGACAAGTGATTGTTGGAAAACCATTTTGTAAGGCTACGTGTGTTGAAGCAAGGCGGTTTGATAGAATGATCACCATTCCATTGGTAACGATAGTGTGAACTTATCAAATGGGCATTCACATCGAGGTTTCAACACCTAATAATGTATTAGCAACAAGATGAGACCAATACTGAAGGTCAGAGCTAGATGCGTGAATGGATATCGAACGTATCAAAAAACTTGAGTTTTTACACAAAAGAGTCTTGAATTTAGGACCCGAATACTTGAGGGATGCTGATGTGTTGTTCTGAGGTTGTAGTTTATGATAGTTCAAGTTTTAAATTTATATTTTGCCTACTTTACCTAAAACAACACTTTAATGGGAAGTGTACCCGGTCAGATGAAGTTTCGTCAACGAAATCCTTTATTTTATCCTATTTTTGGTTGATAAATAC
Organism: Tanacetum coccineum; assembly: GCA_026074375.1. NCBI lineage: Eukaryota > Viridiplantae > Streptophyta > Magnoliopsida > Asterales > Asteraceae > Tanacetum > Tanacetum coccineum. The sequence goes on along the minus strand of BQNB010092169.1, from coordinate 7,475 downwards.
GTCTAATATTAAATATGTTAATTCTATTCTATGTTAAACCTATGCTAAACCTACGTTAATCTTAATTCTAACGGATAAGGGGGGTTTTTCAGCCTGTGAGACTGGCACGGGTTTTGTGGTAACGTATATCAGTTTAAGATACAATAACACACGCAAGTAGATAAATAAAGATTAAAAGAGCTGGTTAGCACAATATAAGGAAAACTGTATTGAGCATGAATAATCCAATTCAAAAGTTGGTTTGTTTATTTAGTGCGATGAGTGCTTATCTCGAGGTGGCATATCATTCTTAAGACTTAGGCGACATATCATTCTTAAGACTTAGGCGGTACTTCTTCCTAAGACCTAGACACGTAGAATTCTGTCATAATTAAATGCATCCACATAAAGTATCCTATTTGCGGATTATAATCTATCTTAGGGGTTAAAGCAATGATGATTTCGTTAAACCCTATCTCATAGAGACTTTTCCCATTTACTGCTTAATGGCAATTTATACACTAGTAGTCCACTAGCCAAGTCTTTACCAATTAATTACGACGTAACATGTTAATCCACGGTCACCTTCAGTCCAATAAGGATACTAATCTCCGCAAAGATAGGTCATTATTTGTGATCCTATTGGTCTAAATGTATAAATCACTATATGGAGAGTCATCCCAACATCTAGCTAACGTGGTCGGTGCATACAAAAGCACATAAACAAGTATGAATTGATAAACATAAATAAGCAATCAACGATAAATTAAGCATTCGATATAAACAAACCAAACATTCAAATCTTCATAAACATGGCTAATACCTAAGGGTATTAGCCCTCAAACATCATAATCAATACAAGAGTAATAATTTAACCAAGGTAAACTAACCGAGTTAACGAATGATACTAAAAATCAAACGATTACTAGAGTATAAGAGATTACAAGGTGTTTCCTATGGAATTAATACATTTGTTTGACCTCTTCTGCTCTTCTTGTCTTCTGAAAATTGACTTTTGTGGTTAGGGTATTGAAAATATAATCAAGCACAATGAAAACCCGCTTTTAGGTCTTCTATTTATAGAGTCTGGAATTTGGTCGATACGGCGTATCGAGTGACTTAGATATGACGTATCGGGAGTTTCTCGGAGTAGGGACCACGTTTGATATCTTCCAGAATATTTTGTTTCTTTATCTTGAATACGGCATATAGATGTCTCTGGATACGGCGTATTGGTCTTTATGTCTTTGTGGTTTCTTGTGAAGTGCAGGCACAGATACGCCGTATCTTCCTTGATGGATACGACGTATAGGATGTCAGAGTCAGTTTCTTCAATATTTCGTGTTGTAAGTCAGAAAGTGGGCCTTTTAGCTAATCTTCACAAGTACTCCATAATTATGAATTTCAAATATAACCGATTAGTAACAAATCTACAACATGGGTAATTTACTTGTATAAATGCTGCTATAAAAGTGACATGCTTTTTGCTGTCATCAAATCTCCCTCACTTGTGAATTACTTGTCTTAAGTAGCCTGAAGCACACCATTAGAAGTATATAAAAATGTATCATAAGGATGTTTTCTGTTAAGCATTTATTTGTTCAATTACAAGTACACAACCAAACACCTCACGAAATAGGAATATGAAAACACTCAAATCAAACAACTTATCTATGTGGTAACATGTAACTAATTCGCTCAATTGCTCAGTTGTGACGAGTATTCTATCATTAAGTGGAGGATACACATCTCACCACTTAGGAGTAGGAGTGTAAGTGACAAGTTATCTAACGTAAATTAGGTTTTATTTATAAGGCTTAGGGTTGATCACTTTATCTAGTTTCTACCGATACCAATATTCTATAAGGGCGACAAAGACCACACATACACACCCATAACGACAAGATAGACACATGTGACTGCTCACTCCCATCTTGATTAAGCTAAAGAGTAGGACTAGTAAAGTGATATAGGCTATGGATCTTCTAACTTTCACCAAAAGTAATAAACCAACAAGGCAGCTGATCAAATTACATGGCTGTCATACGATCAGCTATACATGCTATGACTCGATCACATCCTCATTCGAGTAAAACCTAAGGTTAATGATTAGGAAAGGGAATTAAATTGTTATTAAATAAAAATTATGAAATAAATAGATTAAGTCCAAAACAAATAAGGCTTAAGTTGCTAGACACTTTCCCGACTGTTACCATGATAAAGACTCAAATATATACATAAATGTCTTGATCATTGATAAAAAAACAACCTAATTTGGCATTCTCGTAAATGTCAACTTCCTAATCATCCCATACTTTACATACTTTTACAAGACAAGTGGCGATATCTAGTACTTTATACAAAAATTTACATCGTTGACTTTTTATACGTATCAACGAATAATCGATCTTTCAAATAATTCCATCGGCTTAAGCTTTTACGAACCGACTATCTTTAAACTTTCCTCCTCTTTTTTGTTGAAATTTTCTAATTTTTTGATTTTTTAAACAATACATAACTACGAATCTCGGTGTAATTTCACCATCTTCACGATCATAATAACTCCGGATAATTTCTTCGATAATTCTTCATTCTTCGGACGTATCAATAATTATGATGGTAGTAAAAATACACGAGTTTTGATTACTTTTTACATTCCCATTTGAAATGTGCAAATTTTTCCCAACCATACCAGAGATAGAAATTGACACAAGACACGGAAAATACATACTTTACACTTTAAGCAACTAGCAACTGATAAATAAACTTAATCTAACAGGGTAGGCTAAGGTGTAAAGGTGTAACAAAACAAATAGTTGGTTTTTATCCTAAAGGATTGGCTCTACAAGTTTTTATAGGGGTATTTTACTCTTAAAATGAGAGTAAACAAAGGGTTTATATGAGGGTTAACTAACCAGTATAGTTAGTTAATAAAACAACATGTATAGGCTTTTTAGGTGTAATCCTAAAAATTACCAATTTAAACAAGTTACTTTATCTAAATCCATAGTATTTATTATTGTGGTCTCGAATAGATATACCAAGCCAAGTTCTAAAGTCTACAACATCACTGGCACACTCATATTTTTGTGGGAATTTGGGTAAACATTTGGAAACGGATAAGGCTGAATCCTCATAATATCTAATAAGGGTTAATGTGTGCATGTTATGTAACCAGTAATTTCACAAAATTATGCTTGAAAAAAAAATTGAGCATAATTTAAGCATTTTAATGTGAAAAATAAGACAAGAATCATTCTAATTCCCATCCCCCACTTAAGTTATACATCGTCCTCGTTGTATAGATAAAACATTAAAAACGGAAAATAAAAGGATTAGAATGAGAAACTCCCCTAATATTTGCTTGGTAATGATTCTTCATTGTTGATTTAATGAGCAAGAATTCTACATTGTAGACACTTCATCAACATTGTCGATTTCTTTCCAACGAGGTCCTATGCAAAATTATAGGAAAACCATGCATTCCTATCTTGGTATCTACGGTTAATTAAATAAAACTAAACAATACAGGAAACTAATACGCCGTATCCATAAACTAAAATACGCCGTATAGAAAGACCTGTAAAAGTATCTATACGGGTCAGTCTGCCAAATACGCAGTATCATGTGCATGAATACGCCGTATAGACAGAACTGACAATAAAGTTTTTAAATACAGAAAAATAAAGGACTGATAACGTCCAGACATTCAATACGCCGTATGGTATGGAGCGAATACGCCATATTGATGTCTGGGAAGACAGACTCGATAAAAATAAATAACCATCTGGTTGTCTCTCGGGAAGCAATTTTGTTTATAGTGAAGTCTTTAAGTTAGACTTTTTCTTCAGCTTCTTTCACTCGGCTCTTGTTACCATCCATCCTTCGTCCATCCTATGAAAGATCTCTTGGTATGTGCGGCATGCATCTTCACTTGTACTCGTCAAATCATCGTATTCATGTTCTTTTATAACAACATACTCTTTGTCTTGTCTGAATGAATATTGATCATCTCAAATCTTCTTATATTGCAAACAGGCCGTTCATGAGTAGTATCATCAAATAATTCACATCTTTTTTCATCTTCATGTTCCATCTCATATTCTCTTTTTCATGATCATGGTTGGTATTCTCATAGTCGTCCCATCTTCTCTAACCTTCATTACTTAATTTATCATCTTTGTTAATTATTCCTTCCATGATGGCTTTATTTTTTAAAGTTTCTTCTTTGAGTTTGCCATCCTTCAATGCTTCGTACCATTCTAAATCTTGATAACGGAGTGTGTTTCCAACTATGTAGGCTCCAAGAAAGTTTCCTCCATTACAATATCCGTCATCTCTCCAGCTATAGGTTGGCCACTCTGAACATCTATTTTTATAATTAAAAGGCTCACAATAATGTTTAACTGGAGTGGGTTCTTTCCATACTCCATTATCCGTCCATAGTTTTTCATGCACCCATGGCACATCTTCATTTCATTCATAAATCCAATCATCCTTATATTCTTCATAAGTCTTGAATCCATCAATATCTTTAGTAAGGAAATCTGGATTGATTTGTAAAAGATAATTAAATTCCTTGAAAGCTTTGCATGTAGGTGTCTCAAAATAAAATACATTAGTATCGATCCTAAAGATTTTAGCAACTTCATCTTCATCATCAGAATCAGAGGATTCATCGTCAGCGAGTTCAACTTCATCATCACCTCTAATCTAATAACTCCATAATGCATTCTTCGTATAATGATCCATTGTCTTATGGTTATAGAATTTTGAGGCTAACCATTCAGTAAATTCGACATTAGATGGATCATACTTTATATCAACATCTGATCCATGTGTTATCTGCTGTTTCGAATCATCCTCGTCGTTTAAGTCACATGGAATGTTAGCAAGTCTAGTAATTTCAACCTTATATGTAAACAAATCATCATCCATTATGCTCATCCGGTTTAATTCTTCATGAAAAATTTCAAGTGATGTATTACAAGTGAATGAATCATCACTCATCTTTTGAGATTCAAGTTTCTCGAACTCTCCCTTGATTACCTTTTTCATCGTTACTGAAAATAACCAGAAAATTATCAGTAGAACCAGTTGGAAAAAGGCATGTATAAAATATTAAGCTTTAAGTTCGAGTATGAAAAACTTCTATGCTACTGTATCAAGTGATTGATACATCGTATTCAATTGTTATGAATATGCCGTATTAATCTGTTGAACGAATACGCTGTATTAGATAAGAAAGTTAGATACGCCGTATCCAATGGAAGTGGATACACCGTATCAGGTTATCAACCAGAACAGGGTATTAGAAAACAATTAAACACACAAACAATTAAAACAAACAAATATACAAGCAAACAATTAAAAACAAATATACATAATTTTATAGAAATTTTACAATAATCTAAATTACACTAATCCTAGGGGTTAGATCTAATGCTAAAAACCAAAATATCAAATAAAAATCAAGATTTACAATTTCACTCTCTGGCAGCGGCGCCAAAAACTTGGTGTGTCGTTATGAGGTTGTAGTTTATGATAGTTCAAGTTTAAATTTATAGTTTGCCGACTTTACCTAAAACAACACTTTAACGAGCAATGTACCCGGTCAGATGGAGTTTCGTGGTAAGTAGGGTGTCGATCACTAAGAGCAAGAACGAAATCCTTTATTTTATCAATATTATTTGGTTTACTAAACTAAGTTAATTTAAACTATGTTAATTCTATTCTATGTTAAACCTATGCTAAACCTACCTTAATCCTAATTCTAAAGGATAAGGGAGGTTTTCAGCCTGAGAGACTGGAACGGGTTTTGTGGTAACTTAGATCAATTTAAGGCACAATAACACGCACAAGCAGATAAACAAAAGATAGAAGAGCGATCTAGCCAAATATAAGAAAACTGTATTAGCCATAAGTAATCCAATTATAATGTTGGTTTGTTTATTTAGTGCGATGAGTGCTTATCTCGAGGCGGCATATCATTCTTAAGACTTAGGCAGTACTTCTTCCTAAGACATAGACACGTAGAATTCTGTCACAATTAAACGCATCCGCATAAAGCATCCTATTTTCTGATTATAATCTATCTTACATCCGCATAAAGCATCCTATTTGCTGATTATAATCTATCTTAGGGATTAAAGCAACGGTGATCTTGTTAAACCCTATCTCATAGAGACTTTACCCACTTACTGCTTAATGGCAATTTATACACTAGTAGTCCACAGAACAAGTCTTTACCAATTAATTAAGAACGTACTCGTTGATCCCAAGGGTCACTTGCCGGGCCAACTAAGCTCACTAATCTAAAGGCAAAGATAGGTCATTATTTGTGATCATGTTGCTCTAGATGTATAAATCACTATATGGAGAGCTATCCCGGCATCTTGCTAATGTGGTCGGTATCACTAGATCCAGTTGAATGATAGGTCGCATACAAAAGCACGTAAACAAGTATGAAATGATAAATATAAACAAGCAATCAACGATAAATTAATCCTTTTATATAAACAAACCAAACATTCAAATCTTCATAAACATGGCTAATACCCAAGGGTATTAGCCCTCAAACTTCATAATCAATACAACAGTAATAATTCAACCAAGGTAAACTAACCGAGTTAACGAATGATACCAAAAATATACGATTACTAGAGTATATGAGATTACAAGGTGTTTCCTATGAAATTAATAGCTTTTCTTGACCTCTTCTACTCTTCTTGTCTTCTGAAAATTGACTTTTGTGGTTAGGGTATCGAAAATATGATTAAGCATACTGAAAACCCGTTTTTAGGTCTTCTATTTATAGAGTATGGAATTTAGTCAATACAGCGTATCAAGTGACTTGGATACGGCGTATCGGGGGTTTGTTGGAGTAGGGACCACGTTCGATATCTTCCAGAATATTTTGTTTCTTTATCTTTAATACGGCGTATAGATGTCTCTGGATATGGCATATTGGTCTTTATGTCTTCGTGGTTTCTTATGAAGTGCAGGCACATATACGCCGTATCTTCCTTGATGGATACAACGTATAGAATGTTAGAGTCAGTTTCTTTATCTTTCTTCATTTAAGCTCCAGAATGCGTGCCTTTTAGCTAATCTTCACCAAGTACTCCATAATTACTATAATTCTCAAATATAAACGATTCAGTAACAATTCTTGCAATAATTATACAAAATGGGTAATTTACTTGGTATAAATGATGCTATAAAAGTGACGTTATTTGATGTCATCAAATGCGAAGGTTGAAGAATGGCTCACACAGCGACACGTGAGCATTCATGAGATGGAGTAATGTGCTGAAGACAAGTCTAACTTAAAGACTTTGTTGTAAACAAAAGTGCTTGCCGGGAGACTACCCAGACTGTATTTTCATTTTTATGCCGATACGGCATATCCAACCTCAATGAATACGGCGTATTGACTATCTAGACGTTATCCAGTCTTTACTTTTTTGCACTTAAAATGTTATTGTCATTTCAGT
>BQNB010092168.1:0-13681 GCA_026074375.1 Tanacetum coccineum | reverse complement strand
CTATGATTATGACTGTTGTACCTTGATGTAATACCCCAGATTAGCTTCCGCTGCTATATGTAAAAATAGGGGTGTTACAAGATCCTTGATTATGCACGAGTCGCATAAGTCAAAGTATTCTATTCACCCAGGATCCGACAAGATGCACCATGACATGAAGATGTTATATTGGTGGCCGAACATAAAGGCTGATATCACCACATATGTCAGCAAGTGCCTGACTTGTGCTAAGGTTAAGGCTGAACATCAGAGGCCCTCCAGTTTATTGGTCCAACCCGATATACCAGAATGGAAGTGGGAGAAGATAACAATGGATTTCATCACCAAGCTACCCAAAACGACAGCAGGATTCGATTCGATTTGGGTCATTGTTGACCGTCTTACCAAGTATGCGCACTTTTTGCCAAGGAGGGAGACTGATTCGACAGAAAAATTAACGAGGCTATACATGAAGGAGATAGTAGCAAGACATGGAATAACGGTGTCAATCATCTCCGAACGTGATAGCCATTTCACTTCGAGAGTTTGGAAATCCTTGCATAAAGCATTGGGTACGCAGTTGAACCTGAGCACTGCTTATCACCCTCAGACCGATGGTCAGAGTGAGAGAACCATTCAAACATTAGAGGACATGCTAAAAGCTTGCGTAATTGAATTCGAGAATGGTTGAGATAGACATCTACCCTTGGTAGAATTCTCGTACAATAATAGTTGATAGACATCTACCCTTGGTAGAATTCTCGTACAATAATAGTTATCACACGAGCATTAAAGCTGCACCGTTCGAAGCACTTTACGGTAGGAAGTGTCGTTCACCTGTTTGTTGGGCTGAAGTCGGAGAAGCACAACTCACCGGACCAGAGATCATTCACGAGACTACGGAGAAGATTTTCAAGATTAGAGATCGCATGCAAGCGGCGCGTGATCGACAAAAGAGCTATGCTGACAAGAGGCGTAGGCCCCTTGAATTTGAAGTCGGAGATAAGGTTATGCTCAAGGTCGCGCCCTGGAAGGGTGTAGTTCGATTTGGGAAACGTGGAAAGTTGAACCCTCGTTATATTGGACCCTTTCGAATCATAGAAAGGATTGGTCCAGTAGCTTACCGATTAGAATTACCCCAGGAGCTTAGCCGAGTGCACAATGTATTCCACGTTTGCAACCTAAAGAAATGTTTGTCCGATGACACGCTTGTTATACCCCTGGAGGAAATTCAACTCGACGATAAACTCAACTTCGTTGAAGAACCTGTAGAGATTATGGACCGCGAGGTCAAGCAACTCAAGCGAAGCCGTATACCTATCGTTAAAGTCCGTTGGAATGCACGAAGAGGTCCAGAATACACGTGGGAACGTGAGGACCAATTCAAGAGCAAGTACCCTCACTTGTTCGCAAATCTACCACCTCCTACAACGTCTTGATTTCGGGACGAAATCTTCTAACCTGGGGAGGCTGTGGCACCCCGTAAGAAAATTAGATCTCTCTTTTCGTTAAGTAAAAGTTATGTACTGCAAGTTTGCAAATTTATCGTTAATCTCAACGATAAGTCATTTTATGATCGCCAGACCTTACTCCTTGTCATGAAAAGTGTAAATAGCACGCGGACATCACCATTATTACCCTTGTGTCTAAAAGGATATTTTAGAACGCGTAACGATAAAAACCATACTTATTTCACATTTGTGAAACGAGGCCATTTACTTGTATCACTTTACAAAACCATCTACGTTCAACTTAATAACCATGAAAACCTTTAATTGAATTCAAAAGAAATATACACATATGAATACATAATAAGAACCAATATCTGATATAGACATATGAATACATATAAAAACGAATATATGATAATGATAAAACACCCATCATTACAAACTCTTACACATTACCCTACTCACCTTCTCATTTTGAAAAGAATCCTTCACATGCTACGTCTTATATACCTGATACAAATTTCAAATAGAAAAGATAAACAATAGTAGGGATTCTCTAATAGTATTAGAAAAGAGACAATGATGACTAACAGTATTAGAATTATCACTATGGTGCAATAGTGTGTATAGTATGCATTCACATGTAATATCTCAGTAACCAAGCCAACAATTCGAGTATAAATGAGGAACCATGCATGAACAATTCTATCACAACTAAAATTTGAAAAGAAAAAAAAACAAGAAATAAACTATACGGTTTGAGTTCGAGTTTCGTTGAGGTCAAGAGCGAAGTGGACGTCGGCTTAAAAGGAGTAGCAACCAAGTGTGGTTCGACCTCTTATCACCATCTTTTCTTTCTCACCGTCGTTCGGCAAACTTGGACCTCGGTAAGTCGACTTCATAGTTAATGCTTGTCATTAGTACGATATTTACTTCGTAGTTTAACAAACCTCGGTTTGTGAGTGTGGCAAGTGCACAACACGCATGGTTCAACCCATGCGTGGTCACTGCGTTCATACGTGAGCTAAACCCTTCAACACAACATGCTTAGAATATCGATATATAGAAAAATTAACGTAACCCACGTCGTTCATGAGAACGAATAACGGACCAAGAATTCTTATGAAAACTTTAAACTCGTACGTAGTTGGCTCACTAAATGGGGATTACACGTGAATTGTGGTAAAACTTCTTGGGTTGTGACCTCGGCGTGTAACGTGAGCCTGACCAAGCAACACAAGACGAACCATGGCGAGCCATTTGCTCGCTGATGGTGCGTCACAACCTCTAAGAAACCCGAGCAAATCATGCTCGTTGGCTCATAGTCTGGCCTCGTGACTGTTTGACATCGTAAGGTGTATCATGCTTGTACTCAAGTGTGACACGTACAGTAGGCTGCTGCCACGGTTGAAACCATGGGTTTCGCAGCAGCTACTGCTACTGTTGCAGCCAAATGGGTTGCGAAAGACACCACCCCATCCTTAGCTTCGACCCTTATCTACCCCGTGACTAACATTATAGGAGTAGAACCATGCGGGTTTAATGGGAGGTTATCTATACATGCTTGCGTGTATAAGGTGGGAAGAAGAAAGACCTAAAAACAAATGATTAAGGGTGCGTTGGGCGCTAGAAAAAGACACCACAACAGTGGCTGTCAAACCCACTGTTGGGTCGACACAGAATCAGAAAAAGGAAAGGGGAGAGTGGCCATGTGGGTATATATTATATAGAAATAACACATGTGGTATTTTAAAACTTGCATGTAACTTTAATTTGTAAATCTTAGACGTAAGGAAATATGAGAACATGCATGATTTCGGGTCTTTGAGACTCAAACGAAATGGGTAACCTCGCTAACAAAAACAGGATTTACTCAAAAAGCTAACTATAAACAACGACTTTCGGAGAACTAAAAATAATAACGACGAAGTTAATTTATAAACGTATAAACGAGTTTAACGCGGTTAATATAAATTCTTTGACGCTAAAAATATTTAAAAGTTTGTTCGGATTTAAGACATAAAAGTTATAGGAGTAAAAGCGTAGAAATTGAAATGTAAAAAGTTAAATATTCAATAAGCACTATTTTAGGAAATTAAGGGATTTCATGTGATAAAATGGAAAGTAAAGGGGTTAATTGTGTAACTTACTAAATGTAGAAAATAGAGGAACTAAAACTTATTATTTTGAAACTTAAGAATATTAGATATAAATAAATCATTTTTATAAATTATTTAAACCAAGACAACGAACCGAAAAATAAGTTGTAAATTAATAATCTTTAATGATTAATTAAACGAGTCGAGCGAACCATGATAATGGCACCAATTAATTAACGGCTACGATGTAAATAAATAAACGCGATAATAAAATATATAAACTTAGTAACTTACAAATAATGTTTATATTTTTAGATGTAAACTCAGATTTGTCATAATTACTTAGGTGTCTGACCGAGTCACTATTTGACGTGCATTGATCCATTATCAGTTCCAAGCGATTAACTAACAAGGTGAGTTTTCATAGCCCTTACCTAATTGTTTTAAATCATGTTTTGGGGTGAGAACATTGCTTATTTCAAACATGTGAATACAAGTGCAATTACTCATTACTGATTGGACTAATTCCCGATTTAACCCAAGTTGCCATCTGCCTGATTTATCATGAACCGTTAATTACTTGTAAGCGCGAATGTTATGGATAGAAAATTCTTTACAATAGGGTGAAATGACGTCCCTGTTCGTCTTGGACTGACATTAGTCAAGCGAATACAGTTTCATTTGAGTCAGATTATGGCTGTCCTGGGTTAGACACCTGCAAGGGCATTCATTCATTGTTGGTATATGTTAACGCTTCAGTGTCATGAGGTTAGACAATAGTAATACAATTTATATGACTTTGTATCTGTTATATTGTCATATTATATTGTCATATGTGGATGAAATCTTGTGATTCCTAAACACTACATTTTTCTACTTAAACAAACCTATGAACTCACCAATTTTATGTTGACGCTTTAGCAATGTTGTCTCAGGTATTAAGAACAAAGATGCTATATGAAGTTTCATGCATTGTAGTCATTTCCCGTTATCTGAAGATCACTTGTACTATTTATAAACGCTGTTGTATTATCTATTTTATGTTTCTGCTAAATGTTTAAACAATTTATTATTTCCTAATTCAAGTGATTAATTTTCTTAAAACGTCTCATATAGAGGTCGTTCTGTATTGCTTAGAAGTATGATAATCATGAAGTCACACGCCCTCGGTTGCCATTATACTTTGATATTTTGGGGGTGTGACAGATTGGTATCAGAGCTCTAAGTTATAGAGAACTAAGTCGCATTAGGTAGCACTAGACTATAAACAGGCTTAACTATGCATATTTTGAAATATACCTATATCCTTATTTCATACTTTCATGTCTCAGCAACATGTCGAACTCAGACGAATTGAGACACACCGATAACACTACACTAGTACCTCCCAGACTCCCCGACACACTCCCTCAGGTGTATCACAGGAGACGTCCTACTCTCGGATTACTTATTTTGCCATCTGTATCACCATTTCCCCCAACTTAGATGACTAAAAAAATAATAATATAGCTAAATTATGAATAAAATAATACAGACGTACGCTTCGTATATATGTTTTACCTATTGAGCCAAATCTTGCTAAACGTGCCAGAATTTCTGCTATTAACCTTGATGATTATCAACTTGATCCTCTTACTCCACCACCCTCACCTTCATCCCCATTCTCGATGGCTGCTTACCAGCGGATGATTGCTGAAACGAACCCCACCTAGAGAGAAGAAGCTCTCACTGCCTACGTAACGGAAACTGGTCAGGGTTCGGTGCCTGTTCCTGAGACAGTCTCGACCATATGCACGACGCGCCTTAGAGGACAGTTGCATACCATTCTCGAGGACATGGACCATTACCTAAATGCTTGTTTGGAGGACTTAGAAGCCTTCATGACACTGTGGGATGTGAAGCCCCGAGTTGAGGAAAGTTCGTTAGAGACACTATCTGTGGACGAACTAATTACTCAGCTTAGACAAGTGTGTGAGGATGCAGAGGATCGTGCTAGTAATGCTCAGGAGGAAGCACGACAGAAGAGGAAGGAGACACTCGAGGAAGTGATCCAGCAAATCTACCGTAACAACAACTAGTTTTATTTATGTCTTTTATACAACCACTAAGCTATGGGTTTGTCACGACTAGTGAACTCTTGTATTCCCTTACTCTTAAAAGGAGTATCGTGTTTTTGAATAATAACAGTATTGATTTCAAAAGACATGCCATCTGTAGTAACTTGACTATCTTTATGCATATAACTCTTGTACATGTCATAACTGTCATTTTCATTGTCCCTCATATAGAAAATGGCACCCGGACGACGCCCAACTATCCACTTCGTAAACTAGTCGAAACACGTTCGAAGAAACCAATTCTGAAACAACGAGACAATCCAACAGTGGCATTGACACTCAGATGCTTAACCAGCTCATTACCGTAAGAGTAGCTGAAGTACTCGCAGCTGCCCATGTGACTTATGCTGCAAACACTCAAGAAGAGACCAACCTAGGATGCAACTCTTCCCAGAATAAGGCATGCAACTACAAAGAATTCTGTGCAGTCATGCATGAAAACTTTCGTGGTACTGAAGGTGCTGTAGGCTTAACCCGATGGTTTGAGAAACTAGAATCTCAATTTGGGATTAGCAACGTTGTAGAAGGTGACAGAGTTAAGTTTGCTTCTAGTAGAGGTGGAACGTGTAAGTTTCGTATCGTACTCTCGGATACCGGCTCATAGCAAAAACCTTTGGAGTGATTTCAAAGCTATGTTCATCCGGAAATACTGCCCAGAAATGAAAAAAGAATGGAAAACAACCCATGAACTTAAAGGTGAAATGCACAAACCTATACAGCTTACAATCCAAAACGTTTCCAAGAACACATCCTCAACCTCGTTATTGCCCTAAAATTGTACCCAACACCGACCGGATTGTTGAACGATACAATGAAGGTCTACTTTTAACATCAAGTAATGGTCACCGTCGTCCAACACCAGTAGAATCTGCATGAAGTGATTGAAATGGCTCAAGGGTTGATGTACCAAGTAGTCCAAGAGTTAGGAGAAAACTCTGGTGACAAGCAGAAATGGAACGGAAACCACTACAACAACAACAACCCCAACACCACTAGTAATCTCAATCTTAACAAACGTCCAGAGATAGCAAGAGTGTTTACAGCTGGGCAAGGTTCTTATGCTGGCAAATTACCTTACTATGGAAAGTGTGGACGAAACCACACTGACGCATGCCCTCCTACTTGTCACAACTGTGGAAGGGCAGGACATAATGCCAAAGACTACCAAGCCCCACCTCGTCTCGCAAGCCAAAGAGGACCTGGAAGCCAAGGAGGACAGGTAAGTGATGTTACTTGTTTGGATGTGGCAAAAAGGGACACTACAAGAACAAGTGTCCGGACAATGGAAGTCAAGGCCGTGGAAGTCAAATTCGAGGCAACCAACAAAATCCTCAGAACAATCAGAGGCAGAATTAAGGAAACCCTAAAGGAAATAACCAAGCATCAACCAGTACTCAAGGAGGACGCAGAGCACCTGGCAGAGTATACAGCCTATGTGCTGAAGCTGTGGTGAAAGATAACAACGTGGTGAATGGTACGTTCCTAATCAATAATGTCTATGCTTCAGTACTATTTAATACTGGTGTGGATAGAAGCTTTGTGTCATATGCTTTTAGTAAATATATAGACATCCCTCCTACAACCCTAGACACTAATTATAGTGTGGAGTTAGCCGACGGAAAGTCACAAACCACAAAGACTATTTTAAGAGGGTGTACTCTTAACTTGCAAAATCACCTGTTCAAAATCGACTTACTCCCTATAGAACTAGGAAGTTTTGACGTCATCGTCGTAATGTGATTGAAGGCTCGAGCATCACCGCGATTAGTTGTATGTGAAGTACATTCGTGTTCCGTAAGAAAGTAATGCTTGATCGACGAAAAACAAAGGTGTAGAAGCGGAGTTAAAAACAAATCGAGATTAGAAGTCATCTCGAGCATCAGGACACAGAAGTACATCAACCAAGGATGTCAAGTGTTCTTGATTCAAATGATGAAGGAGGAGGAAACTGAAATCCCAGAAAGGCGAATTGAAGATGTGCCTATTGTCAGAGACTTTCTGGAAGTATTTCCTGAAGAATTGCCAGGATTACCCCCGACACACCAAGTAGAATTTCACATCGAGTTAATACCCGGAGCTGCACCTGTTGCACGTGCACCCTACCGTCTTGCACCTGCAGAAATGAAAGAACTACCCGAACAGCTAAAAGAACTTTCTGACAAAGGTTTTATAAGACAAAGTTCCTCTCCGTGGGGAGACATGATCTATTTGTCAAAAGAAGGATTATCTTTCCAAATTGTTACGATTACGTGATTGAACAAACTTACAGTGAAAAATCGTTATCCCTTACCAAGGATCGATGACTTATTCGATCAGTTGCAAGGATCCAGCATCTACTCAAAAATTGACTTATGGTTAGGTTATCATCAGTTAAGGGTTAGAGGAGAAGATATTCCCAAGACTGCTTTCAGAATACGATACGGACACTATGAGTTCCAAGTTATGCCTTTTGGGTTGACCAACGCACCTGCGGTATTCATGGACCTCATGAATCATGTGTGCAAACCATACTTGGACAAGTTTGTGATTGTGCAAACCATACTTGGACAAGCAATGGTATTCACGTAAACCCAACTAAGATTGAGGCTGTTAAGAATTGGGCATCTCCAACCACTCCTTCAAAGATTCGCCAGTTCTTAGGTCTTGCAGGTTACTATAGGAGATTCATCGAAGGATTCTCTAAAATAGCTAAGCCTCTGACAGAGGTAACACAGAAGGATAGAAAGTTTGATTAGGGTGAAGAACAAGAGACAACTTTTCAATTGCTAAAACAGAAACTATGTGCTGCACCTATTTTAGCACTACCAGAAGGCAGTGATGACTTTGTGGTGTACTGTGATGCATCCATAAAAGGGTTAGGTGTGGTACTGATGCAGAGAATGAAGGTTATTGCATACGCTTGCAGAAAACTAAAGTTCTACAAGAAGAACTACACCACTCATGATCTGGAGTTAGGAGCGGTAGTGTTCGCCGTGAAGATCTGGAGACACTATTTATATGGCACAAAATGTGTGGTGTTCACTGATCATAAGAGCCTACAACATATCTTAAACCAAAAAGAACTTAATATGAGGCAACGCCGATGGATAGAGCTCTTGAGTGATTACGA
The DNA here is from genome assembly GCA_026074375.1 of Tanacetum coccineum. Lineage (NCBI taxonomy): Eukaryota > Viridiplantae > Streptophyta > Magnoliopsida > Asterales > Asteraceae > Tanacetum > Tanacetum coccineum. The sequence continues at coordinate 4,926 of BQNB010092168.1, read as the reverse complement.
TTACAAAATTCGTTACCACCCGGGGAAAGCAAATATTGTAGCAGATGCTTTGAGTCGGAAGGAAAGGGTCAAACCGCTACATAAAAGGCTCTGTATGACCAAAGGCTAGACCTCCTCATGAAATCCCGTGAAGCACCAAAAGGAAGTTATTAAGGTTGAAAACATTGAAGCAAAAGATATTGGTGCCATGCTAAAGAGATTAGAAGCCCGCGCTGATGGAACATTATGTTTGGATAATAGAAGTTGGCTACCGTATTATGGTGACACAAGATCTTTGATTATGATCGACCGAGTCGCATAAGTCAAAGTATTCTATTCATCCAGGATCTGACAAGATGTACCATGACATGAAGATGTTATATTGGTGGCCAAACATGAAGGCTGACATTGCCACATATGTCAGCAAATGCCTGACTTATGCCAAGGTCAATGCCGAACATCAGAGGCCCTCTGGTTTATTGGTCCAACCCGATATATCATAATGGAAGTTGGAGACGATAACAATAGATTTCATCACCAAGCTACCCAAAATGATAGCAGGATTCGATTCGATTTTGGGACATATGTTGATCGTACTACCAAGTTTGCTCACTTTTGCCAATGAAGGAGAAACGGATTCGACAGAAAAAAGTGACGAGGCTAGTATACATTAAAGAGATAGTACGCAAGACATTGAATACCTTGGTGTCAATCATCTCCGATCGGTGATAGGCCATTTAACACTTCGAGATTTGGCAATCCTTGCATAAAGCATTGGTAACCAGTTGAACCTGAGCACTGCTTATCATCCTCAGACCGATGGTCAAAGTGAGAGGACCATTCAAACATTAGAGACAGCTAAGACTGCGGATTGACTTCGAATGGTTTTGGGATAGATATCTTCCCTTATAGAATTCCGTACAACATCAGTTATCACACGAGCATTAAAGCTTCACCGTTCGAGGCTTAAAGGCACTTTACGTAGGAAGTGTCATTTACCTTTTGTTGGGGCGTAAAATTGGAGGAGGCACACTCACACGGACCAAGATTTATTCACGAGACCATGGAAAAGATTTTTAGATTATGGAACACATGGCAAGCAGCACGTTACCGCAAAGAAGTTAAGCTGACAAGAGGCATAACCTCATTGAAGTTTGAAGTGGAGATAAGTTATCTTAAAGTCGCACCATGGAAGGGTTGATCACATTCAGGAAACTTGGAAAGCTAAACCCTTCCTTATTTTGGACCCTTCCCAATATAGAAATGATTGGTCCCAGTAGCTTACCATTTAGAATTACCTTAAGAACTTTATTCGAGTAACAGCCAATGTTGTTCCACGTTTGCAACTTAAAAGAAATGTTTGTCTGGATGACACACCTCGTTATTCCCCCTGGAGGAAATTTCAACTCGACGACAAAACTCTAACTACGTTAAAAACCCCATAGAGAAATAGACCCGTCGAGGTCAAGTAAACTTAAAGCGAAGCCGTATACCCATCGTTAAAGTCTGTTGGAATGCACGTAGAGGTCCAGAATACACGTGGGAACGTGAGAACCTGTTCAAGAGCAAATACCCCCACTTGTTTGCAAATCCTCAATCTCCTACCACGTCTTGATTTCGGGATGAAATCTTCTAACCTGGGGAGGCTGTGGCACCCCGTAAGAAAATTAGATCTCTCTTTTCGTTAAGTAAAAGTTATGTACTGCAAGTTTGCAAATTTATCGTTAATCTAACGTAAGGTCATTTTATGATCGCCAGACCTTACTCCTTGTCATGAAAAGCGTAAATAGCAAACGGACATCACCATTATTACCCTTGTGGTCTAAAAGGATATTTTAGAAACGTGTAACGATAAAAACCATACTTATTTCACATTTATGAAACAAGGCCAATTACTTGTCATCCACTTTACAAAAACCATCTATACGTTCAACTTAATAAACCAAGTAAACCTTTAATTGAATTCAAAGAAATATACATACATATAGAAAACAAAATGAGAACCAAAAGCTGATATACACAATATGAAATACATATAAAAAACCCATATCTGCATAAGTGAATAAAACCCAAACCCATCATTACAAACCTTACACATACCATTACTCACCTTCTCATTTTGGAAAAGAACCTTCACAATGCGTACCTTAAATACTTGAATACAAATTCAAATAGAAAAAACCAACAATAGTAGAGATTCTCTAATAGTTAATTAGAAAAGAGACAATTATGACAGCAGTATTAACAATTATCACAATGGTGCAATAGTAAGTATAGTATGCATTCCACAAAAGATGTAATATACAGTAACAAAAAGCCCAACAATTCGAGTATAAATGGACGAACCAATGCAAGAACAATTCTATCACAACAAAATTGAAAACAAGTAAGTAAACTATAACGATTCGAGTTTGCGATTTCGTTGAGGTCACGAACTAAGTGATCGTCGGCTTAAAAGGAGTAGCAACCAATTGTGGTTCGAATCCCGCTTATCCACCATTTTTCTTCTCACCGTTGTTTCAGAAAACTTGGACCTCGGTAATCGACTAAACTCCATAGTTTAATACATGTCATTAGTACAATATTTACTTCATAGTTTGAACAAACCTCATCCCCCCCCCCCCCCCAGCTTTATGTGTGTGCGACAAGTACACAACACGCATGGTGCAACCCATGCGTGGTCATTGTGTTCATACGTATACTAAACCCTTCGACACAAATCACAAGAAAAAAACAAAAACGCAAAAACATAGCATGAAATAATCGATATAAAGAAAAATAACTATAATCAGGGGGGGATAGGGGGGGGGGGGGGGGGGGGGGGGGGGGTCGGTTCATAAGAACGAATAACGGACCAAGGAATTTTTATGAAAGCTTTAAAACATGTACGTAAATGTTAGCTCAAAAAGGGTCGCATAAATACTAGGGTTTTACGTAAGTCGCATAAAAACCTTGGGTCATAAACCTTGGTATGCAATTTTAGGCATAATCGGTTGGCACACGATGAACCACAGCGAGCCTTTAGTTCATTGTGGGCACGCCACAACCCCCAAAAGGACCTAAGCCAGTCGAGCTCAAGTGTACGTACCAAGACCCGTAAACGCTTGGCAAATTATTTTCCAACCTGAGACTGCCTCACCAAAGCACCTAGCAGCCACCACAGCCGCTGCCATGTCGTAGACAGGTTGCCGACTGTAAAAAAGGTGGACCATAGCAGCCGCGGTTGGGTCTGCTCAGTGCACAAATGCCCTTGCATATCAGCGTTAAAGACCTCGGTAACCCCAAGTATTCCGATTTGGGCAATTGGCGGGTTTTAATGAAAGTATAAGTTATGCATGCTTTGCACTATGATGTGGGGAAGAAGAAAACTGAGTAGCAAATAATTAAGGGTGCGTGGGTGAAAGAAGAAGACACCACAACATTCGCTGTCAAACCCACTGTTGGGCTCGACATAAATCAGAAAAAGGTGACCATGTAGGTTACATTATATAGAGATATACATGTGATATTTTAACAACTTGCATGAGGTTTAAGTTGTAAACTTTAGACGTGAAGAAGTATGGAAACGTGTATGTTGTTCGAGCCAAATGGGTTGGGAAATTCTTTAACGAGCCAAATGATTACTTCGATAAGGGGGAATTTAAATGATACTGTTCGATGACTTAGAAATGGGTAACAACGAAACCAAGTTTTAAACGGGTAAATAAATTTAACACGGTTTATAAAACTTACTTAACGCTAAAAAAAATTTAAAGCTTATTCGGGTTCTAAACATGAAAGGTTATAAGATTAAAAGAATTTAGAATATAAAAGTTGTATATATTATATAAACTACTATTTGGAAAGTCAAGGGATTAAAAACGATTACTTGAAAGTTTAGAAGGCTAATTGGGTAATTTACTTAATTTAGAATATAGAGGGACTAAAATCCGCTATTTTGAAACTTAAGGGTATTAGTTGTAAATTAATAATCTTTAATGATTAATTAAACGAGTCGAGTAAACCGTGATAATGGCACCAATTAATTAACGGCTACGATGTAAATAAATAAACGCGATAATAAAATATATAAACTTAGTAACTTACAAATAATGTTTATATTTTTAGATATAAACTCAGATTCGTCATAATTACTTAGGTGTCTGACCGAGTCACTATTTGACGTGCATTGATCCATTACCAGTTCCAGGCGATTAACTGACAAGGTGAGTTTTCATAGCCCCTACTCTACTGTTTTAAATCATCTTTTGGGGTGAGAACATTGCTTATTTCAAACGTGTGAATACAAGTGCAATTACTCATTACTGATTGGTCTAAGTCCCGATTTAACCCAAGTTGCCATCTGCCCGATTTATCATGAACCATTAATTACTTGTAAGCGCGAATGTTATGGATAGATCTATCGGGATTGACGTCCCTGTTCGTCTTGGACTGACATTAGTCAAGCGAATACAGTTTCATTTGAGTCAGATTACGGGTGTCCCGGGTTAGACACCTGCAAGGGCATTCATTATAGTTGGTATATGTTAACGCTTCGGTGTCATGAGCTTAGACAATAGTAATGCAATTTATATGACTTTGTATATGTTATATTGTCATATGTGGGTGAAATCTTGTGATTCATGAACACTACATTTTCTGCTTAAACAAACCTATGAACTCACCAACTTTATGTTGACACTTTAGCAATGTTTTCTCAGGTATTAAGAACGAAGATGTTATATGAAGTCTCATGCACTGTAGTCATTTCCAGTTATCTAAAGATCATTTGTACTATTTAAAACAATGTTGTATTGTCTATTTTTATGCTTCCACTGGATGTTTAAATAATTTATTATTTCCTAATACAAATGATCAATTTTCTTAAAACATGTAACGACCCACTCCGGAAAGGAGGCCGAAACGTCATAATCATGGTGTCATATCAAAGCATAATAAAGGCATAAA
>BQNB010092167.1:0-19513 GCA_026074375.1 Tanacetum coccineum | reverse complement strand
AGCTCAAGACCAACACCTCGATAAGTCTTAGAAAAGAAACCGAATAGTTTGAGTCAAACGATGACGAGTTACCAGATGTAGTTGAGTTTGAAGATGGAGCCAAAGACGTGCCGTTTATAAAGGTCCCGTTACTCCCATTACTACACAAAAAATTAGCATTACGTTAATCTCACAATTAATGAATAAGGCATATATTTGTCAAATTAGTACGCAACAGAAGTTAGTTTACCTTCCTGGAAAGATACAACTTCCGTGACCTGTAACGAAAAGAAAGTAAAAAAATTAAGTTTTATGACTACGAAATATACAACATTACAAGCACAAGGTAAAAATTTGCATCCATATGATCTGAAAGGCCGAAAACTTACTTGGATCAGTAGTAGTGACACTAGCCACACCGTTAAAGTCACAAGTCCCTTCAGCCATACCCATCCTATGATAATACGCATCAAAAGCATATGTCGCGTGTGCAGAAACAGTATCGGGCTGATAACACGGTGCGCCCTGCAACATAGCCGAACAGTCAACTTTCCCGGGCCCACACGCCCAATCCAAAGCAGCTTGCAACATCTTCCTGTCCACACCTTCCTTAGCCACACAATAAGTCTGGTTCGTGGTGTCATTAGCCAACATAGTACCCGAACCCGTTAAATGCAGGATGTAAATGGGTCTCCCGTTACCATCAAAAAGCCCCCAGTTCTTCTCAGAAACCGCTCCTGACCTCGAATCTTCGTTATAAAGCTCGTAAATGAACGTACTGACAGCCATCCCGGGGTGTTTAGGTGTACCCGTGTTGTTGAGAACGTGTTTAATTAAATTACTGTTGTAAGTGTTGGCATTATCGAGAGTAGCATCAGGCTCGTTAGCATCACCTTTTGAAGGCCATCCCGATTCTGTGACCACGATCGGGATGTTTGTGAAATTCAAATAGGACATTGCGAAATAACCAGCGTCGATTATGGCGTCAAAAACATTAGTATAGTGCAGAAGCGTGTTAGAGTCAACGGCTTCTTTGTTCGGTGGAAGCGGTCGGAATAACGCGTAATCCAACGGGATTGCATCTTGTGATTGCATATAGTCATAGTAAGGGTACACGTTTAGCATGAGGTATGATCCAGTGGACTGAAGGAATTTAAGCAACGGTACCATAACTGGGTCCCACGTCCGATTGAAAAAGGCTTGTGATGGAGGAAACGAGTCGAGGATAATGGACGAAGAGTGTGCGGTCGAGACTTTGATACGGGAATCAAGTCTGGCAGCAATCAGAGCAGAGTGTATGTATTGTAGGGCGGAGACTAATACTGGAGCGGCATTAGGGATTGAAGTGAGGACTTCAGACCCCACCGATATGGCGGTAATGTTGGTGGCAGGGACATGTGTAAGGATGTTACGAGCCACCCAATTTGCAGCAGTTGCATTGGACTGGCCAATAGCAAGAAGCTGCTGGTTTGGGACGGAAACAGTTACACGGATTCCACTGCCTGCAAAGGCGGTCAGCATGGCTTGATCAGCATCGTAGAGTCTAACGTGGCGGATTTGCTGTGATTTTAAAAGGGCTACTACTTGAGTCGGGTTCGGCATGTTGGATAGAGAAGTGCCTATGTTCACACCAACAAAAGCATCTGAAAACCGAAAAACCAAAAAAATTGTTAAGAGGGGTATTTCAGACATTTCATCAATAATTCAATAGTCAAACATTTGATCAAATATAACATTTTGGACATATGCAAAGTTTATATAAATAATGCATTGGATCTTATGTTTATGTAAGCAAAGTAAATGACAATAATGCCCTACAAAGTTGATCTTTATGGACCCAAATGGAATCTTTCATTGTCATCTTATTCCCTCCTCAATGTCGAAAAGATCAAAACGGCAATAATTTATTTGAAAGAGAAAAAATATAGATAGATAAAGCATTATTGAGTTGTATCAGATTATCAGTGGTGGTAATGCTGGAAGGTCAGTTACCGTAAAGTTATAAAACTTTAACAGAAAGCATATAAACACGTAAGTTTACATAATACTAGACCAGTAAAAAAACTAAAGTTTCCCCATATAGTCGTATGAAATGAGAACATAATAACAAACACAATGCGTTTGGGATTCATGAGTCATTGCCTAATCTTTGACACCATAAAGTCAATATACATGTACTGTAGTTTACATTATAAAATATGCATAAAACTACTCAAAGGATGACAAATAAACTAATTTTATAGAGAAGCATGTTGATTTGTGCTGTTCAAGGAAGGTTAAGGTAAAATAAAAAATTCAAATATACATGTGGAATTGCATAGATTTCTTTTTCCTAGAACAGTAAAAACTAAAACTTTACTCATTTGAAAGGCGAAAATACCTCTACACAATAATAACAACCAAGCTTTATATTAAAGATATAGAATAAAGAGGCTAAAGGGTATCTGAAAAAGATTGTTTTTTGAGCACAAGACTACTGAAAAGATGCAAACATTAAAGTGAAAATTGTTGATTTCAGATAGTACTTGAATAAATTAATTGTCCTATTTAGTAAATACCAAAACTTTACTCATTTGAAATAAGAAAATAAGTATGCACTATAATAACATACAAAACTTTATGTTAAAAAAACCAAGTATGCAAAAGGGAATCTGAAAAAGACTTTTTTAAGCATAGAACTACTGAAAAGAAGCAAACTTGTTGATCTCAAGGTGTAAGTGAATTGTGTTATACCATATATGTTAATGCAAATAAACGAAAGAGGTTTTCCCGTTCACGTTACTCGGGGAGGGTGAGTTTTTGACTCGGATGTGCGCGGCCTAACCAAGGTATCCCGTGACCGTTTCCGACCCTTTCACTTGCCACCCACAAATGTCTACCTAGTGAAATCTACACACTAGACCTCTTGCTAATGTTAATGTTAATGTCAAATTAGAAAAGAAAAAAAAAACATTGAACAAAGAGGGCTCATTATTTATAAAGACAATGGCCTTATGTGGGTATCTATTAAACTGTCTTCTAGCAAAATATTTATTGTGAAACATGTTGATTTCAGAGGAAATGAGCTGTATTGTACTTGAGTTGTTGAGGTGTGCTATTTTAGGGTCAAAATATAAAATTAATAAATATTCTAGAACAGGAAATTCTACTCATTTTAAATGAGAAAATACTCGCACACAAAAAAATTACCAATGAGTTTAATGCTCAATTGCTCATAAACACTGCCTTCTTTAGGTTCTCAAGTTTTTGTACCTAATTTTGACACCATAAAATCTCTAATACTAGTAACAAACATTTTATAGATTAAGAATATAGAATGTGCAAAAGGGTATCTAAAAACATTGTCCTTTTCAACCTAAAACTACTTAAAATATGCACACAAAAATTATATCTTTAAAGTGGAACATAAACATGGTACAGAGGAAATGAGTTGTACTTTAATAGTTGGATTTGATGTTCCAGACAAATATTCAAATAATTATGCACAATTAAGGTTTATCGCTTATTACACTAACATTTAACACAACACCATTTCTGGGTTCATCATTTTTTTGCCCCATCTTTGACCCCACAAACACTTAATAAAACATTTCTAACAGTAACAAAAGTTTATGTTAAAAATATAAACTATGCAAAAGGGTACCTAAAAAAAACTATTTTTTCAGCATAAAACTGCTCAAAAAAATTAGTGAACAGCTTAATTGTACTATTCTGTGAAGCTTAAGTTAAACTTTTAATTCAATTTTTTTTCTAGAAGAGTAAAACACAAAACCTTGGGGTGTTTCGAAACTTTTCGGCTTATATAAGATTATTATGACCATAAACTTATATAAGCCGGAAAGTTTCAAAATAAGTCATAAAGTGAGCTTAATAAACATAAGCCCAAAACCAAATAAGCCATAAGCGGGCTTAAGCCGAAACAAACACCCCCTTACTCATTTCAAAGTAAAAACTAGAAAGAAAGAAAAAAAAGTCAAAAGTATGAACAATGAGGGTTGCCTTATAAACACATTAAACACTAAATCTTTGACCTATAAACCCTAACTAAACTATCTACACTAGCAACTAAAAAACAAGCAAAAGGGTATCTAAAAATATTGTTTTCTAAGCATAAAACTACTTAACAGCCATAAAAAATGTAATTTTCTACAGTGCAAAATGCAGAAAACAAGTGAAAAGAGAGAAAAAGGTTTGTTGACCTTGGTCAGCAATGGCAACTAGAGGCAGAAGATGAAGGAAGATGAGCACCATTAATCTTTGAGTAGCCATTGAAGATGAGCTTGAACTTGATGTATCAAGAACAGAAAAGTGAAATGTAGAGAGAGAAATAAGAGGGGCAGAAAAAAAGGGGTTCTTTTCAAGAGAGAGCCTGACTATGGTGGGGTGGACATTTGTTTTTTAGATTTTATTTTTAGTTTTATTGGAACTTTATATCATATATTCAAATGACATTTAATAAAATTAAATGAAAAGAGAAACCCAAAAGGTGTTACAAAAATAAACGGCCTTAAATTGTGTGAATATGTTTGGTTCAAGTGTGTGTGATCTAACTAAAATACGGCATTTGCTAATCTAAGAAGGTGTCTGTTTAAGTTTATTTATTTGTGAGTAAAGTGCAAAATATATTTTTGTGATTTGATAAAAGTTGGTCTCATATCTTTGATCCAAACTTTGTTCAAAAATCATTTTTTCTGTTATTAAAGGTGAGTTATTATACATCTATGAGGACGAACGACGCAAATATTTTATCAGTTAAAGGGAAAAATGTGAAGCAAAATACATCCATTGGTTTGCCAATAGTCTGTCCCACATCCACAACTGATCAGCACTTTTCTCTTTTAGCTGACAAAATATTTGCATTTTTCGTTCTAAAAGATATATATTGTGGCTCACTTTTACTAACAGAGAGATGTTTTTGAACAAAGTTTGGGTCAGGAATGTGACTGACTTTTGACAAACTACAAAGATGTATATAACGATTTACTATTTGTTTATACGTTTATCTATTTTTGGTTTATATTTTATAAATCTCATTTTGTTGGTTTGTTTTGAAACTTATATGGTTTTATTAAATTTTATTATGACACAACAAATGTATATAAACTCACAAGTTAGCAGAAAAAGTTAAGCTTATTAAGTACAAGATGAAAACAAATAAGCTCATAAGTTAATAAATAAGTTTAAGCAAACACCGTTAAATAGTTGAGTGACCAAGTTGAAGTAAAAAAATGAACCATGTCAATAAACATTTTAATGGTAAAAAAGAGCATAGAATGGTTGCAGTTCATGAACGAGAAGTGGCACCATGTTATCCGATAAAACACTCCTTAATCTAAAGCATTGTGTTAGGAACTCGTTCGGCGTTTCAATCTCGTGTGTAGAAGTTGTTTAATTTTTTTATCTTTTTTTAAATTCATGTGTAATGTTGAATTATTTACATTTTTGATACTCTCATAGTCTGAACACGACCGCCAACTTAGCATCACAACAAACATGGTGTAATCGGACAACCAACTTTACTATCCAAACATACCACACTAAAACACAAATATACCCCTCATAAAACCAACATCACACATGCATGACTCTCTTTTCTTTCTTCTACAACTCGATCTATCAATCGACTGACTTCTGCCTTTTTACTATAAATGACGCGTTAGTGGGAGGGGAGCCTGGAGGGCAACACGTGTTAGAAATTGGGGTGTGTGTGTGTGATGATCCTGGATATCTCTGTTGTATCGTGTTGAGTTCACTTTCCGTATTAAGTATTTCGACCCTATATGTCTGGGTTGCACGAAATCTCAATCGGGATAATACAAAGAGAATGGCAATTTGTGTTCTAGGCACAAGAATCACAAATCAAGAACAATAAGGGAATTGTAAGTGTATTTTCGTATGTATGAATGAGGCTAATGGATCTTTTTATAAAACAGATTATAGATGACAGTTAAGCAGTTAAAGTTGGTTGAAACCAACTTTCACAACTGTTTTTCAACAGTCACACTGGTTGGGGAAATAAGAGGGGAAAAGCGGGACCCCAGCAAGGGGCTCTGCCCCTTGACCCCTGCATTTTTGTCATGGTCGAAAACATATTAGCTCAACGAATGTGCACTCCACACTTCTCTAACTCGTATCTGAGCCGAATATGAAATCTCATTAGTCTCTAGTAAATCGTCATTACCTAAATAACCGTCGATGACACTTAAATCACCAACAAATCCCCATTATTTTAGTGTAATCCTTGATTTACTAAAACATATATAAAGATGTATGAAATTATGTTATAGCAAACATAACGAAACAAATAAATGCATAAATGAAAATGTCTTGCAATTGAATTTTCATTTTAGTATAATACACATTCCAAATATTCGAAAATTGGAGTGTCGTAACGATTGAACCCGTCAATCCATTTGAATACCTGAAGATACTATACACATAAGTTTCTACAACACTCTAATGTTCGTTACTTGACACTATTACAAGCCATGTGTCTCAATCCATTAATGAACATACAGAAAGCCAAGTCCAAGCTTCTTGAAGCGGCAAAACTTCATGTTCACATAGGTGGTCCTTTTAGTTATTGCACATGCATTTTCAATTTTTATAAGAACCATTAAGAAGGTAAACTTCAACCTAACCATCACTTGCAGGTCTGAACACATACCTCGAGAAGATAAATACATGTGTTTTAATCTCTAGCTATGAGCTTTCCACATTGAATTCAGCTTCCAACGTTGTATTAAAAGAGAATTAGGTATCTCATAGGTAATAGATTTATATGGACTTTAATCACATCCCTATCACTGACTTAATCACTAAGTCCCTAGCTAAACCCTTCGTCAAGTGGTCAACTAAATTATGTTGTGTCTGAACAAACCCAATAGAAATCATGTCATTCCTGATTAGTTCTCTAACCATACTATATCTAACACCTAAGTGTCTAGACTTCCCATTATACATCTGACTATATGCCTTAGCCATTGTGGGAGCACTATCACATCGGATAGATATTGGTGCTATTGGTTTCGGCCATATTAGAATCTCATGTATCAAGTTTCTTAGCCATTGTGCTTCTTTACCAGCAACAGCCAATGCTACAAACTCATATTCCATAGTAGAACCAGTGATGCATGTTTGCTTCTTGGAAGCCCATGAAATGGCACTTCCCCCAAGCAAGAACACTCATCCACTCGTAGAAGATGAATCTTCAACATGATTTATCCAACTAGTATCTGAATAAGCTTCAAACACCGAAGGATATCCAACATATGATAAACCATAATTCATAGTACCTGATGTGTCATCGTGTAGGTGTTTTTTTATTATCAAGTTTTATTATTTATTTTATGCCGACTATACCTAAAAACAACACTCTAACGAGCAGTGTACCCGGTCAGATGTAGCTTCGTGGTAAGTAGGGTGTCGATCACTAAAAGCGAGAGCGTTAATCCTAATTCTATCAGTATTTTAGTTATCTAAGTTAAACCTAAAACTAATGCAAAAGGATTCAGCCTGAGAGACTGGCACGAGGTTTAGTTATCTAACATAAGGTTTTGATGACAAGTAAAGCAATAAACACACACAAGAAGACAAATAAACAATAGAGAAGCGGTCGAGAACTAATGTAAGGAGAACGTATCAACCATGAATAATCTGATAAAACGCAAGTTTGTTTATTTAGTGCAATGATTGTCTTATCTCGAAGGAGCATATCATTCCTAAACTTAGGCGGTACTTCTTCCTAAGACCTAGACACGTTAATCCTGTCACAATTAGACGCATCCGCATAAAGCAAGCATTTGTTGATTATAAATCTATCTTAGGAGATTAATAATGGTGCTCTTACTAAACCCTAGCTCGTTGAGACTTTACCCACTTACTGCTTAACGGCTCTTTATATACTAGTAGTCCAATGTCCGAGTCCCTACCAATTAATTAGAACGTACTTATTGGTACCAAGGTCACCTTATGGCTCAACCAAGCTCATAATCAAAGGGCAAAGATAGGTCAATATTTGTGATCCTATAATTCTAGATATATAAATTACAATATGGAGAGCTATACCATAGGTATCGAAGTAATAATCCTTCCTTTTGTCTAAAGCCTCTGGTTACCAATCGAGCTTTAAACTTGGCATTGTTCCATCGACTTCATCTTCCTTTGAAGATCCATTTGACACCTTAAAGGTTTGCAACCAGGGTGTAAATAAGATAGAACCCATATATTATTTTCCATAATAGAACCAAACTCATCATCAATTGCTTCTTTCCAGTAAGCAAAATCTCGAGATTGCATAGCTTCATTATAGGTTCTAGGATCCTCCTCAATACTATAACAATAAGAGTATTGTGATCCAACTTGATCTCTTGATCCCTCAACTAAGTATAGCTGAAAATCAGAACAATATGATTTAAGAGAAAGCCACTTGACAACACAACCTCATCAAACTTTTGATGCCACTACTTAGGTGCTTGTTTGAGCCCATACAATGACTTAACCAGCTTACACACCTTATGCTCATTACCCGACATAACAAATCCTTTCGGTTGCTTCATATACACTTCTTCTTCCAAATCACCATTTAAAAATGCTGTTTTGACATCCATTTGATGGATCACCAGATTGTGTATAGCAGCTAAAGCTAACAACAATCTAATGGTAATGATACGAGCAACTGGTGCATAGGTATCGTAGTAATCGATCCCTTCCTTTTATCTAAAGCCTTTGATTACAAATCGAGCTTTAAACTTGTCAATTGTTCCATCGACTTTCATCTTCCTTTTGAAGATCCATTTGCAACCTAAAGGTTTGCAACTAGGGGGTAAATCAGATAGAACCCATGTATTATTTTCCATAATAGAACCAATCTCATCATCAATTGCTTCTTTCAAGAAAGAAAAATTTCGAGATTGCATAGCTTCATTATAGGTTCTAGGATCCTCCTAAATACTATAATAGTAAGAGTATTGTGATTCAACTTGATATCTTGATCCCTCAACTAAGTATAGCTGAAAATCAAAACCATATGATTTAGCTTTCCAAACTCTTTTACCTTTACAAGGTTCAGGAATCTCACTTGGTACATCATCAAAATGATCATCCCTTTGAGATTCATCCAAATTTGGTATAATATCCTTTGGTCTATGTATTGAAGAAATATGATTCTCATCAAATATTGCATCTCTCGACTCTATAATTGAGTTAATAGAAACCGAGTCATTAGACTCAATAACATAAAACCTATATGCCTTGGAATGCTCAGCATATCCAACTAAGATGAAATCAATACCCTTTTCACCCAAAGTTTTCCTTTTCGGGTCCGGAAGCCTAACAATGGCCCTACAACCCCAAACTTGTAAAAATGACAAGTTGGGTCGTTTCTAATACCAAAGTTCATATGGGGTAGTCTTGTTCTTTTTATTTGGAACCATATTAAATAAATAGCAAGCCGTTAACATGGCTTCTCCCCAGAACCCCTCACTCAAACCCGAGTAAGATAACATGGAATTAACCATTTCCTTTCAGCCACACCATTTTGCTGTGGTGTATAAGGATTTGTAGTTTCATGAATGATTCCTATAGATTGAAAAAATATAGGATCATAATATTACCACCTTTATCTCTGCGTAAGGTTTTAATTAAGTCATTTTGTTGCAATTCAACTTCTGTTTTATAAATTCTAAATTTATCAAGGGCTTCATCGGAGGGAATTCATCTTTGCATATTAGCAGAGTAAACATAGGCAATAACCTAGAGGATCACTATTACTAAGTTTTCACATACTTTTTATTACTAAAGATGGTGTTGCATAAATAATCGCACAATTTCACGATGTTATCAATTCAGTATGACTGATTTCTTGTTGTATACTTTTAATTGGTTGACCTAGTGATTTTTGTTAAATACAAGTAGTACATTTATCAGCATTTCAGATCATAGCAGGATATCGCAATTCTGGCTTTAGACATTTCAAGCATTCTTTTTATAGTGTAGATGTATAATACGAGCATTCCATAATAAGGAATTAACAAAGCAGAAGATTTGACATATAAAGAGACATCCGAATATCCGAAACTTTTCTTCAAATTCAACATAAACAACCATTTGTTGTTATGTAACCAAATCCTACAAATATCACACACTTCGATAAGATATACTTATCGACTCAATTACCTGCTTATATCCACATTATTTAACATAGGACAAATTTAATTTCTTACGTTGTTTTGGAATATAAACACATTAAACAAAGTACAGATTGTTCTGAACTAAATTCCTGCCTCTAAATTTCTTTTCCTTGTAACAGGAGCGAAATGTTCATCACCCATGTAAAGTACAGATCCGTCTTCCACCGGTTCATATGTCTTAAACCAACAACGATCTTTACAAACATGAGTTGTAGCACCAGAATCTATCCACCACGCAATTGCATCAACCTGCACATAAAATTCTTTAGAAATTAGTAAAACAAAAAATTTAACAAATTTGTTCCAAACATGCACTAAATTCTGACCTTGGTCTTGGGAATGATCCTTAGACCCCTTTCCTGAACCACCAGCATTTGCGTTCTTCTTATTACCACTACGGCAATCCCTCTTGAAGTGACCAGTCTTTCGCCACACTTCCCAACATTCCAACTTAGTTCTTATTTGGAACCCGAACCACTACCGTGTTCTTTGACATCACGTTTCTTTCCTTTGTTTTGTTTGTTGTTCTTATTTTTCCCCCTTCTTTTCATTGTTCATAGAGGTCGACAACTTCTTACCTTGCCTTGTCACTGTCGTGCGCCCTTAGAGATTCCTATATTCGCTAGTGACTACCAAAGTTGGACCAAAGGCAACATCGTATTTACAATGTTTTTAAAGTATGTTTGAAATCCTTCCAGAAAAGAGGCAACTTTATAATATATACTTGAAGACAGAAATGGGATTCATCCTTTTTCAAAGCCATGTTGTGTGTATTTGTCCAAGGATCCTAAGGTGTTATTGTACTGTTCAGACCGGTCTAGAATTGAACATTTTTTATTGTTAATAATTACTAACAAGGAATTTCTTACTTGAAGAATCCCCCTTTTTTTTTTCATGCCATGTACTTGGTTTCAAGTGAATCCACACAACTCCTTAGCCGATTCAACATTCGTATATACATCAAAGAGAGAATCAGACATACCATTCAATATATGCCCTCGGCATATGTAGTCATCGTTCTCCCACTTTGCCCTTATCCTTATTGCTTCCACTGATGAAGCTTTTTTTTTGTTTTTTATTACATCAATTCGGCATCGGTGTTGTCACACATAACCACCTTCAACTGTCGTTCAACAATGAAAGCTTCTTCTTCCGCCATCGCCTAAAATCATGCCCTTTAAACTTATCTAGTTTCCCAAAATTCGTAGCCATCTCTTTCACCGTATTTCCAGCCATGATCACAACAAATACTTAATACATTTGTTAGAAATTGGGGTGTGTGTGTGATGATCCTAGATATCTATGTTGTATCGTGTTGAGTTTACTTTCCGTATTAAGTATTTCGACCCTATAAGATGTCTGGGTTGCACGAAATCTCAATCGTGATAATACAAAGAGAATGACAATTTGTGTTCTAGGCATAAGAATCACAAATCAAGAACAATAGGGGAATTGTAAGTGTATTTTCGTATGTATGAATGAGGCTAATGGATTTGTTTATAAAACAGATTCTAGGTGACAGTTAAGTAGTTAAAGTTGGTTGAAACCAACTTTCACAACTATTTTTTCAACAGTCACACTGGGGGCGAATTAAGCGGGGAAAAGATAAAGTCTTACTTGGTGTGCACCAAATATACCGTTTGGGCGCAACCCCTTTGACCCTTGCATTTTTGTCATGGTCGAAAACATATTAGCTCAACGAATGTGCATTCACACTTCCCTAACTCGTATCCGAGCCGAATATGAAATCTTATTAGTTTATAGTTTATCGTCATTACCTAAATGACCGTCGATGACACTAAAATCACCAACAACACGTTAATAAAGGTACCAACGCGTTAGTTTTGCTTTGTTATTGAATACTACGACCTAGTCTAAAAGTGGTTTGTGAGGAGCCAAGTGAAAATGTTGGTAAATTTTCAAACAGAAAATGTATTTACTGCTTTTGTGGAGTTACGTAAAGTCGTTCCTTAGAGCATCTCCAATGCATCAAGTCTTTAAAGACTTGATGCATTAAATGCATAAAAAGTTCATTAAATGCATTAAATGCATTAAATGCATAACTCATTTAATGTATGCTAGTTTTAACAATGACTTGGAGTTGGCCAAGTCATTCTTGAAAAATTCTTAAAAAGCTTTTCTAAAAGCCTATACTCCAATGCAAAAAAGCTTTTGTAAAGACTTTTTAAAATGATAAAAAGCTTTTGGTAGTTTTACCATTGAAGATGCTCTTAGAGTGCATTGAAGATTAATTAACCATGTTACACATACCGGTAAAAACATAGAAATATGAAATGTAAAAAGAAAAGAAAGCTGTTTAAGAAGACCATTGTGACAAGAAAAGTAACATATCTCGCTTTGAATATATGACTTTTGAGACATGAGAGCTCAATTTCAAATTAGAGGTATGTGAAGAAGATAAAGATGTCAAGAAACATAAAAGTTAAATTTGAAATCTTGAATGGAGAGAAGTCAGTAAAAGAGAAAAAGTCTGTAAAAATGCATTTCCCAATGTGAATTAGGGAAGTAATATAAGATGGCATATATAAATTGAAAGAAAATATAATAAAATAATGACATCACATATTTCAAATCCTACTACAATTGATGCCTTGATTGAGTGACACGTAGAAATTTTTTAACTTTATGACCTCAGCCAAAACTGCTTTTTAATTGTATGTATAGATGTATAGATAGATGTAGAAAATTACCAAATCGGACACATTTTGTAACTCTTTTCACGCAAATGACACTTTTTTGGGAATTACCAAATCGGACAAAGATGTCGCTCAACAATTCGAGGGAGATTTAAAAAGTTGAGCGACATTACACGTGTTGGCTGGGTAGCAATTTTTAAAAAAAAATGTCGCTCAAAATTTCTGGCGAGATGTGTTAGTTTTGAGCGACATGTGCATGGGGAAGAGAAAGTGATTCGACCGGGTTGAATGACTAAACATGCAGGTTTTTGAATATATTATGATGTTATCGCTTGAAATTTTTTTGTATCACTCGAATTTTTGTTATAGTATAGCAAAGAAGTTTAAGAAAAAAAAGTGGGAGTGGTGGTGGTGCTGTTGTTGTGTTGGTGGTTCTGTTGTGGTGGTTGTGTAGTGCTTTTGGTGGTGGTGCTCATGTGGTGGTGTTGTGGTGGGGCTGTGATGGTCGACCATACAATTTCGAGTTAGTATACAATGACGGTTTGGAGTTCGCGAGCCCACAACAAGGAAACAGTTCGGATTGTGGAGTAGTTAGTGCGGCGGAGCGCGATAGGAAAGCCTTTGTATGGGTCGGCGCCAGTATTATATTCGTTGATCCATATTTTTTTCCAGCACTTTAAGAGTCACAATGGTGTATTAGGTTGTCAATGTCGAGTTGCGAGGATAGAATCAAGAATGTGGCTATGATTTAGTGTTAAGGTTTGTATGAAATCTTATGTATGAACGAAAGATAATTTAAATGATATTGTATGTATTTTCTAACATTTAATTCCTATTGTCATGGTAAGTTTCAGAGGAGAGTTGACTTAAAAAAACAACACGATGCCACACTTTGAAACATCATATCGTTTCATAATAACTTTTATTTCAACAATTTTTTGTTCATTATGTAGAGCCATCAAAGAGCAACCACAATTCACGAAAAAAAAAAACAATTTATAAAAACATATACAGTTAATTAAAGAATACGTTGCTCTACGAAACATTACAAGCATATTCACTTTCAAAACCCTGTTAACCTAACCAACAAACCTTAATACCCTAAAAAAGCAATTGTATACAGACAAAAAACCCTAATCAAAAAAACCTTAACCCTAAAAAAAATTTAACTTAAAAAAACAACCTAAGAAACGCAATTAACTCGGCGATCTCAAATTTTTTGGAGCGAGAATGAGGAAATTGGACTGGCGATTAGGTGAATGTCGCTCAAGTAAAATAACTACACTCTGCCCGAACTTTTGTATCGACATTTTTTTTTTTAAATTTGCGACCCCTTAGGCAAACACTCGTGTAATGTCGCTCAACTTTATAAATCTCCCTCGAATTGTTGAGCGACATCTTTGTCCGATTTGGTAATTCCCAAAAAAATATCCTCTGCGTGAAAAAAGTTATAAAATGTGTCATCTGCGGTAATTTTCGCATCAGATTAACCTATGTTTAACTAAAAAAAAATAGAGTTCAAGTTGTGAAAGACAAAAGAAAGGGCGTGGGACTGAAGGTGGGGCCAACTTGCTGAGCTGTCTTGTAGAAACCAAAGTGGAAGCGAAGGTGTCAGACACACAGAGATCCGACGGTTGGTATTTAGCGTATGGCTGTTTTCATTTTCAATACACTTTGTTCGGATTATCGCGCTCCACGGTAAACAGGTAAGGGTTGTTTGTTTTGACCGCTTATTTGGGATTATATTTTATATATCGTCTTAGAGCACGGGTATGGTCTCGTGTTGTGGCTCTAAGTCGTGGGGAAAAATGGTGTCACGTCATTATTTTTTGTTATAATATCAAAACACTTACTTTTTTCGTCCCATATTAAGTGTCCAAAATGGAATTTTTTAAGTCTTTTTTCCTCAACTTTGACCATAAATATTTTTGTTTGTGTTATATAATATTGAACGAAAATTCTAACAACGAAAAATATATTCAAAACTCTATCCATTCATATATCTTGCATCAAATATCATATAACATAAGAAGAAATCATTAAGGTCAAAGTTGAAGAAAAAAGACTTTGAAAAAGTCAAGTGGACACTTAATGTGGGACGGAGGGAGTATAACATCAAAAACACTCTTTTTAGTCAACATTAAAAAATTTGATGTTATAGACTTTTTCCACTTTTTTTTCATTTATATTAAAAAAAAACTTTATTAAACTTAAAATTAAAATTTCATTAATAAAAACAAAACATTACATTAACTTAAAAAAAATACATAAACTTAAATAAAAAAAACATAAACTTAAATAAAAAACTACATAAATTTAAATTTCATTATTAAAGCTCTACAAATGTTTTACAATATCTTGTCGAAGGTCTTCGTGAACTCTCATATCCCGAAGTTCTTTGTTTCTCCTTCGTTGTCTTGCGTTTCGTTCGACCCAAGTACGTTGAATGTTGCTCTCTGGAGGAACGTACATATGCCAATATTCACTAATATCGAATTTTTGATATTTCAATATCATGTTATGCAATATCATGCAACAATACATGATTCTTTTAATCGTGTTCATGTGATAAGCTCGTGCCGGTTGTTGTATAATTCCCCACGACTGCTTGTAGGGCTCCAAAAACCTTTTTCTTATATTCTTGCTTTGCACTTTCTTGAACTCTTTTAAATTTTATTGTTTTTGGACCCCTTGCAATACTAAACGCTTTGACAAACGTAGACTATTAGGGATAAATTCCATCCGCTAAATAATAACCTTTTTTCATATGTTTTTCCGTTTACTTGAAACGGAACTTCTGGAGCTTTATCCGCTAGAAGGTCATCAAATAACGGTGAACCATATAAAACATTAAGGTCATTATTTGATCCCGGTACCCTAAAATATGCATGCCAAAACCACAATTGTTGATCCGCAACGGCCTCAAGCATTATAGTGGGGTATCTTTTATCTTTTCTTTTGAATTGACCATGTAACGCCTTAGGAAAACCTTACCATTTACCAATGCATACAATCAAATGCTCTCCCAGCATTCCCGAAAGCTCCGTGTTTCTTTTCATGCTAAGTCATATACATGTGGACGTTTCTAAAGTTGGCTTCCTCAAATATTTTTCAACATACAATATATATATGCATTTAGTGAAGTTCCATAAACATTCACGTGAACATCGTTCGACACATTGCAAATACTCATCAAATGCATCGGGTGTTGTACCATATGCCAATTGGCGTATGACGGATGTGCATTTCAACATACAACTAAATCCTAAACGACCGGTACAACCGGGATGTTGTTTAAAAAATAGGAAGTAATCGGGCAAAGGGTCAATATTATAATTGGAAATATCATTTACGATTTTTTTTTAAAATGTAAAACTCATACGATACATTCGACGAAAGTATTCTTCCGGATACATGGGTGGCGTGTTTTCATCCCCAAAATAATCACGGCGTAACTTTTCTTCCGTAAATTCTCGTTCGCGTGCAATATATCTCGTTGAATGTTTTTTCGAACTTTCGGCTTCATCTTCCTCCGCATCTTCTAATTGCTCTAAATAGCCGCAATATTGTGTATATTGATTCATATCGAGTTGAGAGTAATACTTGTATAAATCGGGCATTTCATTGTTGGGATCCATTGGAGTTGATTAAAAAAATGAAAGAGATATATAAAAATTAGGAGTTATATAGGGTATTTATAGAGTTTAAAGTGGGTAAAAAGTTACCTAAACCCTAAAAAACAGCTCTTTTTTTCAAAATCCAGTAGTATAACGGCTAGCTTTTAAAAAAAAAAAATTAAAATTAAATATGCGAAAACGCGAAACGCGGTACAACGTTTCGCGTTTTCGCGTCGTGTTTTCCCGGACCATTTGGGTTGGGGATAACGACACGAGACTCCAAAACGCCACTCGGGGTGTGGTTAATTTCGCGTTTTCGGCCACGGCTCAAGCCGTGGCGCACTGTACCCTGCCCTCTTACAATACATTACTACATATCCTCCTACACGCACATTAATATTTTATGTTTTTTCTTCACTCGTTATTTTTTCGCATCTAAATCGTCGATTCTAACACATGTCATAATCCTGTGAGTAGAAATATTTGTAAGAAGAATTAGTAGGAGGATATATCACTTCTCAATTTCATAACATTTAGGACCCGTTTAGTTTGTAGACGAGTTTAAGATTAAGATTTGAATTTAGAAGAGAGAAAATAATATTTAAAGATATATTAAAATATAAATTAAAAATTATTTATATTAATAATGATAGGATAAAAAATAAAATTTAAAGACAAGAAAATCTTTAGTCCCACTTGCGTCATAAAACCTCCAACACCCACAAATTTAACAAAACCCTTTAGAGCAATAGGTATGGTGATCCATCCTATCTCCTCATTTTGGCTCCACGGGCTGCCACGTCAGCATCTCACTCCCACTTAAAAATACTTCTTCACTCATAACATACCTCTATTTTTTCATTTTGGCCTCACCACCCACAATTTTATTTTCTTTTTTATTTTTCACGCAAAATCTAAATTTATTTATTTACACAAAATACAAATAACATATTTAACAAAAAATATTAAACTATATAAAAATAAAAATTAAATCAAAAAAAACAAAAAAAATATGTATATACATGTCTAGTTATCTACACATAAATGGGCTGACGGCATGACAAATAAAAGCCCAAAAATAAACTAAATATTCAAAGTTATATAGAAAAAATATGTATAACTTACTCGTCGATGTGCCTCCGCCTCTGTTTCTTCCTCAACAAAAACACACACACACAGACTCACACACACTGCATACACACACAACCTATTGAATTGAAGAAAAGAAAAAGAAAGATGGCGAGACGCATATTAAAGGGTTAAACATATTAAAGGGTTAAACACTATCCATTGCATATTAAAGGGTTAAACAGCGGTTATATTGATAAAGTCTTTTGTCATTTTGTGGCTCGGTTAAACGACGAATATTCGAACAGCGAGAAGTGGCGAGGGGTTTCAGTGTGGTGGCGAAGGATGGAGAGACGCCACGTCAGAACGGCGAGAGGTGTATATCACTATACTGTTTGCTCTTATATTTAAGTTGTGAATCCAAACCATTGTACTAAAAATGCAACCAAACAACTATTTTCAAGTTTTTAACCCAAAACCCAAGCAAACTCCCCAAACCAAACGGACCCTCAGTTTTTTGGCTTATGTAACACTCCGTAAATTCCCAAGTCAACATCTTTGACTTTTACGTGCAATATTTTAACTTTTTAAAGTTACGTGCTGAGTTGATCCTTAACCGGGAAGTTTTCCTGCGTGTATCTGAGAATTGTTACCGGACGCGTACCGGCTAGCTATTTAATGTAGTGTTTCGGTAAATGTCGAGTTTTATCTTTCGGATGGTTATCTAAATTTTTCACTTGTATGGTAAGAAGGTGAGAGTATTGTTTTGGGACAGAGAGAGTATTGTTTACTAAGAAACTTTTTCACTTGTAAAAGTTTTCTACTCCTTTTGGTTACAAGGTTTATTTATTGCCACTTGAGCTATGTTACAAAATGATTTGAGTTTCTATCGTGTATGGTAAGAAGGTGTAGTCGTTATATATACTTTTCCTATGTTAGTTTTTTTAAGAGTAAATTGCATAAATCGTCCTTAAAGTTTGGTCAAATTGCATGTTTCGTCCCACACGTTATGAAAGTGCAAGGATCGTCCCTGTGGGAAACCTTTGGTGCAAGTATCGTCCCTGCAGGGACGATACTTGCACCAAAGGTTTCCCACAGGGACGATCCTTGCACTTTCGTAACGTTTGGGACGAAACATGCAATTTGGCCAAACTTTAAGGACGATTTATGCAATTTACTCTTTTTTTAATAAATATATACATTTGTGATACTGCTGGCCCCTCACAATTGCTACAGTAATAGCAAAATAATAATCAACCAATCTAATGAACAGTTATATATTATTTGTTTAATCTTATGAACAGTAACTTAAGAGCACATGGTACGGTGTTTTTTTTCGCGTTTTGGTGGGAAAACGCAGCACGAAAACGCGAGGGCCACAACAGATGTGGTGTTTTTCGTGCTTGGCGCCGATATAGCCTGCCCACATGGTCCCGGAAAACGCAGCATGAAAACGCCAAACATTGTACCGTTTGTGGCATTTTCGTGCTATTAAAAAAATTAAAACGTATCCGTTATAAAACGGTATGATTTAAATTCTAGCCGTTTTTTTTTGTTTTTTGCTCCATTTTGACCCACTTTATACCCTATAAAAACCTTATACTTCCACCATTTTATACCATACTTCCATATAAACTTCCATTTTTTATATATCACTTCCAATATTATAAACTTCACCACAATGAATCCAAACCAATGGATAAACAACTACTTCAACGACCTACAAATACCAAACACTCCATCATCCACAAACTCTATCTCCTCAAATACCAATCAAATTCCTTCACGTCCCAACTTACAAATCCCAAACCCATTCGTCATATAACACCCCGTGTTTTAGGGTCATTGACGACGTCAATAAATTCACTATGTATTTTTAGTATTGTACGCATTTGCTTTTAAATCGTAATCGTTAAATTAAATCGCGTAAGCTAAAAATTATCGTTCAATGTAAACGGGCATCAAACAATTAAATGTTTACATCAAGCAAGTGTTAAGTAAT